>JAPQWV010001462.1:0-87090 GCA_027422505.1 Craterostigma plantagineum | reverse complement strand
CCCCTTTCCCTTCCCTTTCCCTTTCCCCGTTCCATTGCGATTTGCAAAATTTTTCTGTTTTTTGTTTGATTTGGATGTGTGATTTGAAAAGTGTTGCGAACTAAAGGACTTTAAATAGAGAAATTCTATCTTTTTATTATATTTTAGCTTTTTAAATTATTTTAAATAACATAAGGGCAAAATAGTCTTTTTTCAGCCCTTTAGGGGGCGGTAACAAGTAAAAAGGGGGCGGTGATAGCAATCCCCTATCTAAATTGGTAGGCTAAAAGTTGACAATTTACCCAAATTCTTGATACTTAACAAAATTGTAAAGATATCCAATTGTAAATCTATTTGGGAGTTTTTGTTTTTTAAAGTATATATCTAATAACTAATAATTTAAAATTCATACTTTTGAAGCTTACCCGAGAAACTCTAAAGAAGCCGGATAGCTCTGCATTTTTTCGGGCCCTTAATGATGTGGCCATCATCATATTTAGCGGCTAGACTGGGCCGGGCCGGGCCGAGTCCAAGTTTCAGTCTAACCCAATATGATACATGTATTAATTCCCGCCTTTAGAGTGACGCTGACGGTCTTTCTTCTTCCCGTTTCGTTTCTTGAACCCACAAACCCTTCTTATCAAACAGGTTTAAAGGGCTCGGGCTCCGCTCTGTTGAGCTCCTCTTTGTCCTCTTCACGGAAATCCTAGCTGATCGGAAAACGCAAAGGCCGAACCAAGCACAAAGGATGGTACCAGCTAAGCAATTGTTGTCGATTGCTGAATCGACTCTGCTGAGTGGAAGCTCGCCAACTGCCTCACAAGAGTGGAGGCTCATTCACGCTTTGCGGAGCTGCATTCCTTCGCTCAAGGACCTCCTCTCCTACCCTGTAAGTCTTTGTGAATCTTTTGTCCCCAGATTCTATGTTGGCGTTGATTATATTATATATTTGCTGTGATACCGACGATCTCCGCTGTCTTTTTGTGGGTGTTTATTTTTGGGTTGTTGGTAGCACCCGAAGCCATCAGACAGAGCTCAGGTGCAGCTAAAAGAAGTAAGGCTACCAGATTCTGGGCCTATTCCGCTCGACGATCAGGATGTTTCAGATAGTGAGTCTCAGCATCCAATATTTTTTTTTTACCGGTTGATTTTTTTTGTGTTATGATTTAATGCTTTATTGCGTTGGATTATAGGCTTTAAATTGAGCGATGTTCTCCGTCTCATGAAATCGATTGCGTGCGTCTGCTTGTCACTGCTAATCAGGAGGTAATTGATATCTGGTGTTCTTACGGGTTCTTCCAATTTTTTGGCTGGTCATAAAGCACAATGACCTGTTATGGCTTCGGATTTGTCACCTGATCAAAGCTCCTTGGGGCAGTAAATACTGTGGAGGGGAGTTCCTTAAGTTGCATTTTATCTTCTCTATTTGGATCTGGCTTTATTAACTTATATGTTTGTTTAATTGTTCCATTTGTTGCATGTCATCTCAGTGGGGATTGCTTGGTCGCGAGTCGTTTGAAATATTTCGCTTAGCTGCAGGACTTTGGTATACGGAGAGAAGAGATCTACTTATGGCACTTTATACGTTACTTAGGGTATTGTTTCTTTCTTCTTAGTCATGGTTATTTGGAAGTCAGTTTTAGGTGCAGACACATTATCTTTACTATTTTGCAGGCTGTTGTTCTTGATCAAGGTCTTGAAGCTGATCTTGTGGTCGAAATTCAGAGTTATTTGGAAACCTAATTAGGTCTGGACTTAGGCAGCGGCTGATATCTCTTATTAAGGTTCACCCGTTTTCCGTTATATTTTATATGTATAGGCTGAACTTTGTTCACACGATTTATGTGTCAGCTCATAATATAGGAATTTTAGTTGTTGCTACCTTTTCTTTTTCTCGCTTTGTCTTTTAGTATTTTATCTGGAAGAGCAGAATCTTGTGTTACTTAGGAATATTGTGTTTCTGGCCACATTAGCAAAACGATGACAGGCTTAAATTGTCTCATTAGTTATAGTGGGTCGCTATCGGTTAAGAAATAATGGTGAAGTTTAAACGTCGAGAAACTCTTTTTAAAAGAGTGTATGGTATTGGGTGGTTGGTCCTATAATGCAGTTATTTTATATGTTTACTTCTGTGCGATCATCGTTTTCTTTTTCCTTCGTGTTGTTACCTACCAAGCAGGAACTTCGTAAAGAAGAAACAATTGGATTAGGCGACCCTGTCTCCCAGGATTTCATTATTGATTCTAGAGGTGCTTTAGTCGATCGGAAAGCAGTAATTACTAGGGAAAGGCTTATACTCTCTCATTGCCTAGTCCTCTCTATCTTGGTCGATAATCCAAGTAAGGTTTTCGCACAACACTTATTTTGCTGGATTAGTTCTTCAATTTTTGTTATCTAGTTGAAATTTACTGCTCCATCCAACAGCTAGTTGTACAACGTAAGTTTCAACAGCTTATTTTGTCTCTAGTAAGTCTTATAGCTTGAACCACGGCTTAGTGATGACCATCCAACTTAGGACGATGAGTTGGTTGTTTGAACGATATTATACCTTTTTCTTTTGTATCAGTTGATTCTTTCATCTTTATATGTGACTACTTAATCTATCTTGGCATTCACTTGCTGAAAAGAACCTAGCATACCTGCGTTCTGAATTCTGATTGATCGGTGTGGTTTGAGTGGTTCCTTTCATGGGATGCATGTAGTTTTCAAGGAACTACAAAATATGTTTTCTGATCTTATCTCTCCGCAGATCGTAAGGACATTGAAGACATATTTTCTGCTTTAAAAGAGAGTGCTGCAGACTGCAGTGACGGAACAGATTCCTCGAAGCAGCAGGTTGTGGTTCTTGTATTTTCCCTCTTAACGTTGCTAGGTTATTAATAAGACTGCGATTTTAGTTAAAAAAATTGCTTGCTTGTTATCTTCCTTTCTTTTTCCTGTAGTGTCTTTCTTTTTGAAATCGCTGGAGAAGCTATTGATTGAGCTGTCTTCTTATTTATTGCAGATTACATTTAGCCTTCTTTTTTCCATGGTGATAGCTCTTCTATCAGATGCTTTGAGTACAGTAGCCAACAAAGAGACTTCTTTGTGTAACGATGGCTCCTTTAGGCATGATTTTGCACAAACCGTAAGTTAAAGGTTAATATAAATGCTAAACCATTTCTGTTGGATTGCTCTGAGGTCATGATTCCTTTAGGTGATGGCTTCTGGAGATAATCCAGTTGTTGAAGGATTCGTTGACTGTGTAAGGCTTGTATGGCTTGTGCATTTAATACTGGTACACAGTGGTACTGATTCTGAGGAGATAACGCTGTCTCATGATATTAAAAGTATTTACACGTGCCTGGAAGTCATCTTTGCCAATAATGTATTCCAATTTTTATTGGATAAGATTCTGCGCACTGCAGCTTTTCAGGTTGGCCACTACTCTGTATGATTCAATTTCAAAGTCAGGGTTTGATGCTTAACATTGTCGAATATTGTAATTTGATTCTTGTATTAGTATTTCGATTAGTTTTCCCATATTTTGCTGGTCAAACTGGCATATGGCATATGAATCTTGGAAATGCCTGAACAATTCATCCAGTTCCTGTTGCTGCATGTACATGGATTTGAGCTCCTTCCCTTAGCCCTCTTTGGTATCTTTCTTTTAATTGATGCAGATATACGCTGAATTGCATATTTTATACTGGAGCCCGATATATGCTTAATTGCGTGCATTATGCTGATCCTACGCTGTACAGTCTTATCACATATATCTCTATATGGACAAGAAGTGTAAACTAATGAAAAAATGTTTCTGCTTGACCACGTTGGAGGCATTTTGAGCATTAATTTGAGTTCTTTATTTTGATGCAGAACGACGACGAGGATATGATCTACATGTACAATGCATATCTTCACAAGCTTATGACATCTTTTCTTTCTCATCCACTTGCTAAAGACAAGGTTGGTTTAATAGGTTTTCTTTGAGTTTGTATTGGATTTGGATATATGCCTTGCTGGAAAAGTGGAAGGTCATTCGATGAAGTTTTTCTGGGTTCAAATGTGAACAAAATCAGTATTAGTTGTTGCCTTTCAAAGTCCTCAGATCGCAATTTAATAGTTGAATTACTTCATTTTAATAGTTGTGGTGATACTTTATTCTCTTGCTGTCATACTGGCTGTCGCTTTCTAGATTACTGATTAAAATAACAGCTAAAATTTGTTAAATGTGATTTGATAGGTAAAAGAAGCAAAGGAGAAGGCTATGACTATGCTTAGTCCTTACCGAGCTGCTGCCCCTCAAAATCAGATGATCGAAATTGGTCATGCTCAAGATTTGGAAAATACATGTTACCCATTTATTTCTCTTTTGGAGTTTGTGAGTGAAATTTATAAGGTCAGTATCTGATTATCTCCTTTGATATTTAAATTTTGTTATTTAACTTTAAAGTTTTATAAGGGAAGTAAGGCTCTTAATTTTTTTTGTAACTCATCATTAGGGTGTGGATTAATGGTGTGTTTGGATCAAGGAAATGGCAGAGGGCAAGGAAACTAAATAAAAATGATTTTCACTTGATTTCCTTTCCTTTTCTTCACCATTGTGAAGAAAATGATTTTTCATGTTTTAGCTTTAAACTTAAAGTTTTCGTTTCTTTTCTTTTCCTCTTCTATTTCTCTTTAAACATAAAAAATTAGTTTTCCTTTTTCATTTCTTTTCCTTTCCTCACTAAATTCCTTAAACCAAGCACACCCTAAAACTTTCAAATAGGGATAGCTGAGAAAGTGAATTTCGAAGAAATTCCCTTATACCACATAGTAATGTAACATTTCTGGATACATATCTCGATGATAAATAGTGTCAGGTTCAAGGAACTTTGTTTGCATACGATGTGAAGTGCCACATACATTGGGTGTTATGTGTTTTGGGACGAATTGATGTTAGAAAATTCTTTTCATGCTGTGAAGTCATCGTTGTTTGTGCATGATAATAATTACTCGTCTGGTTTCCCTTAAGCCTCGGATTGTATTGTTTGAATTCAACTCAGCTCACTGGTAACGTTGTTCTGGATGTGAGTTAGGTTCATCAGACTTTAGTTCAAACTATTTCAAGCAATCAAATTGTGTTTGTCCCAGATGCATGTAGTTTGCTTCTGATTGAACTCATGTTGCATGGTGGTTTCAGAGTAAGCTCTTCAATTATTTGATGTTACTTATTTCAGAAAGAACCTGAGCTTCTCTTGGGTAACGATTACATTTGGACATTTGTGAAGTTTGCCGGTGAGGATCACACGAATTTTCATACACTTGTAGCGTTCATGAAAATGCTTAGAACCTTGGTAAGTTACCTGAAAACTAATTTGAATTCACAGCAGCATAGATGCAATAGATTGATGTCATTGTCTTTGTTTTTTCGGTTTCATTTCTTTCCGTAAGGCAAGTAGCGCAGAGGGTGCTTCCAAAGTCTTTGAGTTGCTTCATGGGAAAACATTCCGCTCTATTGGTTGGAGTAACTTATTCGAATGTTTGTCCATTTATGAAGAGAAGTTCAAACGCTCCGTTCAGAGTCCAGGAGGGGTGTTACCACAGTTTCAGGAAGGAGATGCCAAGGCACTGGTTGCATACCTGGATGTTCTAGAACAGGTGATATACAACTCTTATGGAAGGCTGACATTCTCTAGGATACATGCTTGTGCTTATGTAGTTAGATTTACAGGCATCATTTGTGGTCATGAATCGTATGAGGTTGTATTATAGTTCCTAAATCAATGGTTATGTTTCCGTTTAGACTCACATATAATCTGACAACTTCATATAATCCTCCCGTGGGGCCTATCCTGTCCGAATTTATGACAACCTCTTCTGTGGTGCAGGTTGTGCGAAATGGGAGTTCCCCTGAGAAGAGGAACTGGTTTCCTGATATAGAGCCATTGTTTAAGCTCCTCAGCTATGAGAATGTGCCTCCATATCTCAAGGTTGACTAACCGTTGGTTACATCTCTCCATACGATTCACTTAAGAAATTACTTTTCATTGTCAATAATATAATAAATGGGCCATCTTTTTGTATATGTTTTCTAGGGTGCACTACGTAATGCCATTGCTGCTTTTGTCCATGTGTCTCCCATTATGAAAGACATAATTTGGAGGTTCTTAGAGCAGTATGACCTTCCAGTGGTTGTTGGGCTCAACACTGGGAATGGGAATGCGATGGACACTCAGGTTGGTTACTTCATTAGTACCACTAGTAATTAATTTGCTTGTAAGATAACCTGTCAGTTATTATCGTTTTAATGCTATATTAGTATCATCGTGCATTTGTTGGAAATCCTAAACTAGATTTGTCCGGAATTAGAGTTCCACTGCCGCTTATGTTTTCTTTTAAATAGGACAACTACCTCCCCAGATCTGTCTTTTTCTTAATTATTTGTTATCACGATAATCTTTTTCTTTAATTAACTGATTTTTCTCATTGTTGAAAACTTATTTGCCTTTTACTTCTATATTATGAAAGATACTTTGCATTACAGGTTTATGATATGAGATTTGAATTAGATGAAATTGAGGCACGGAGGGAGCAGTACCCTTCCACTATATCATTTATCAATATGTTAAATTCACTTATATCTGAGGAGAGGGATGACAACGATAGGGGACGGAGGTATTCTTTAATATGTCATGACGATCATAAAGAAATAGAAATTTCTTATGATGAAATTTTCAATTTGTTTGTCTGACATTATTGTTTTATTTTGTCAGGTTTATTGGCATATTCAGATTTATATATGACCATGTATTCAGTCCATTTCCCCAGCGGGCTTATGCTGATCCATGTGAAAAGTGGCAGTTGGTTATATCATGTCTGGAGCATTTTCACATGTGAGTGGTCTCTATTTCTTGGTTAATTGCCTGCTATTATATCATGTTTTGACTTTTGAGCATTTTCACATGTGAGTGGTCTCTATTTCTTGGTTAATTGCCTGCTATCGTATCCCTGCTTGATCAGTTTATTGTGAACTTAGCTATATGTTTGGTTATTTTCTGTCGGCTAGCATTCAATAGATAGCCCTGGAATCAGTCGAGCCTTCTACTTTGAATTGATGTGCAAATTTGGTCAATAGGATGTTGAGTTTGTACGGCGTTGGGGAGGAAGACAGTGACGCTGTTAATGATCAGTTACAGATTTCTACAATAGGACAATCTTCAACAATCAACATGCAGCTTCCCATTCTAGAAATTATGAAGGTACAATGCATATGGCTCTTTGTTCTTAGATATATATATCGATTCATGCTATTCTTTTACATACTTGCGGTTCACTTGAGTTTTAGGTCTAGGAGTCGGATAGCGTCATCGACGAATATGCTGGCCATCCATTTCAATTTGCGAAAATTTTAGTGATAAGTAACACTTTTTTAACCATATTTCTACAAAATTAAGTTTATTTTTAGTCTCTCTCTCTGTCTCTCTCCATCCACTTGTCTGGTTGTCTAATCATTAGTATTGCTCACAACTCTTATGTTTGCATAATCTGATATCATTCTTAATATGCATGTCACTTGAAAGTTCCACGGTGCCAGTAATCTGCTGTATCTTTGAAGTATAGAAACACTTAATCAAATTTTGAGATATTTTTGTTGTTCGTTTAGGTTATAGCTTTCAATTTCAAGGAGATATTTTTTTCTGTACTGATCGAGTACCTATTATGATTGAAGTTTTCTGTTGATGTGCAGGATTTTATGAGCGGGAAAATCCTATTTCGGAATATGATGGGAATAATTTTACTGGGAGTCGATCATCTGATCATGGAACGAACAAATCAGATGTATGGTCAATTGCTTGAAAGGGCTGTTCTGCTCTCGTTAGAAATCATTGTCCTTGTAATGGAAAAGGATCATATCGTTTCTGATTTCTGGCGCCCATTATATGAGGTATTCATCGCAAAATATCAGCAAATTTGGGGGTTTATTGATTAACTATCTAAATACCCCTGCATATATTGCTTTACATTTATATCAAATTTTAGTGATTTCCTCATGTAGACGTTCATTTATAGCCTCCACCTACTGTTTCCTCCTTTGTTAGTGTAAAAGTTAATAATGGTTCTATATACAGCATGGGAGCTTTCTCTAGTTATACTGACGTAAAGCTTGGGCTGTAGAGTAACCTCTGAGACTATGCTGTAAATAGTTATTCTGAGCATGAGGAAGAAGCATGATGCCTTGGCCAAATATCAGTTTATACTTGGCGATTGCAAATATATGAAACTATTATGAAGCTGTGAAATTTAACATCTCAAATCTTTCGTGCAGCCTCTTGATGTTTTACTCAGTCAAGATCATAACCAGATTGTATCTCTACTGGAATATGTCAGATATGATTTCAATCGAGAGATCCAGCTATGTTCCATCAAAATTTTCCGTGCTCTTAGGCAATATTTCCTATCATTGCCTTCTTTGACCTCTGATTTTCTGATGATTTCTTTTTATGATTTCTAGTTGTAAAATCTTCATGCAGTTCTCGTATGGTTGGTCTCACCCAGTTGCTTTTAAAATCAAATTCCACAAGTAATTTGATTGAAGATTACGCTACCTGCTTAGAGCTACGATCTGAAGAGTCTCAAATTATTGAAGACAACTATGTAGATCCTGGCGTCCTTATTATGCAGGTTAAATTATGTTTCTGCCAGTTGTCTTATTTTTTACTGACATGACATATTGTATTCCAAACTTAATGACTGCCGAAATAGGATTTTCATGAACATAACATGTGATTCATTCATGTGCAGCTTCTTATTGAAAATATCGGTAAACCAGCCCCAAATATCACTCATCTATTGCTCAGATATAATGTTGATAGCCCAGTTGAATGCACCGTGCTGCAGCCAAAGTTTCATTACAGGTAGTCGTCAATGAATAATGAGTTTTCTTTTATGCAAGTTTTCTGGCATTCATATTTTTACTCAACGTGAATCTTTCTGCATAACTGATAGTTGCTTGAAGGTCATTCTCGAAATTTTGGACAAGTGGTCGAAACCCGACACAAATGCATTGCTTCATGAGTTTGGCTTTCAGGTTTGCCTCTTCTGTAATGCATTACCAAAACAGATAGCAAAAATTTATCTTGTTTAGATATTTCCAGTCGTCATTTAAGTATTTTTTGCAGCTTCTTTATGAATTATGTGCGGATCCACTTACTTCTGTCCCTATTATGGATTTATTATGCAGCAAGAAGTATCAATTCTTTATCAAGGTGTTGTAACTTCAGAGATATTTCACTGCTTCTTCATCTTAATGCTTATGCTGTCTATTTTGTTTTAATTTTCTGAAAATATATGACCTACAGCATCTGGGTTCAGTTTGTGTTGCTTCTCTTCCAGAGAGAAGTTCGAACCAGTCACTTCGTATAAGCTCGCTTCATCAGGTTTCCTATTTTTAGTGCTTTCGTTTTTTAATATTATGGATTTTTATGTGTTTTTTTAATTGAAGTAATAGTTCTTTTTTCATGGCGTCCTTATGTTCTCATGTTTTCTTTCCGGAACTTGCCCTATTATTCACAATTTTCTTAAACCTGATTCAGTGCGATGGTAAAAGGAGGGGATCGATCAACTGCTGATTCGGTTATTGAGTTTTGTCATATCAATGTGATTGTAACTTGTTTGCCGAGCCATTTCGGTGGAAATGCACCTCTACGTTGTATAATGCTTGGACGAGTCCCTTCTAGTCATTCAGATTTAAAAAGATTTTCCAACGTTACACTTGTAATTGAATTTGAGTTTGATTATTATATGAAGGAATCACCATTGACCAATGTGCATAGACAGATTTAGCAATTCCATCTAATCACGATTTATTTGTATTGGTGATGTTTTGGATATATTAGTATCAGTACATTCATTTTCATTCTACTCAATTCTGCTTTGATAACACAAGTCCAGAAATATTTAGCAACTAGTTATCATGCTTCAGATGATATCTTTTTCTTCATTGTGTATCCCGTTTGCGTCTTTCAGAGAGCATGGTTACTGAAGCTTTTGGCTGTAGAATTACACACCACGGATGTTACTGATTCAAATCACCGTGAAGCTTGCCAGAGTGTCCTCCTTGAATTGTTTGGCCAAAAATTTTATGGCGCTGGCATTGATCATGATGCAACTCCCTTTGTCCATCAAGATGGTTCAAGGATTGGCAACACTTATTCAGTCAACAAGAATAAGGTACTTTAGTTGCTGGTATTGTAAAGAAATATTATTCACAAGCAATGTGTTTTCTTCGTTGGAAACGTCAAAATTACATGGTTAGAATGACCTAAAATGTGCACTGGGAGCTAACTAATTGTAATATTCGAAGTTTACTGAAACTGTTATTGGTAAATGAAACTGTTATTTCTGCTTTGTTTCAAAGGTACTTGAGTTGCTTGAGCTTCTGCTATTTGAATCTCCAGATGTCACTCTGAAATCGTCTCAGTTTGTCTCAACGTCGCATTACTCATCTCTGGTAAGACAGCAATGTTCATGTATTTGTTGAGGTTCTTTTCACAATATAATCATCATATTTTCGTTTCCAGGCTGAAGATATTTTGACCAACTCAACAAACTCGGGAAATGGTATTTATTATCATTCAGAACGGGGTGATTGCCTTGTTGACCTATCTTCGTTTCGGGACAGATTATGGCAGGTGCAATTCTGATATTGTGCTACTTGACTCATTTGTGTACCGATTTTTCCACTATGTTATTCATTTGAGCAGAAGTCCAATTCAATACATTTTGTTATACAGTTGAACAAGTCTAATGGCATTTAATGTCATTTTTGTCCGCAGAAATTCAATTTGTTGAACCCCCAATTGAGTATCCGTGGCAGTGAAGCTGAGTTGAATGAGCTAAGAGAGGCAGTGAATCAACTCCTGAGATGGGGATGGAAGTACAACAAAAACCTTGAAGAGCAAGCTGCTCAGCTCCACATGTTGATGAGCTGGTGCCAAATTGTTGAGGTCATTTCAGATTTAATATTGCGGTCTTTACTTGTCAGTTTGTATCCGTAGTTAGTGTTGACTATTGACTGTCAGACTTGGAAGATGAGACAGTCACACTAGCCACTATGAATGATGCTTTGTGAAATGCGTTTTTTATCTATTCTGTTCATTGACACGATACCGTGAACAGTAATCTCTCGTTGCCTTTTAATCTATTGTTGTTAATATTGTTCCCTTCTAAATCTAGGTTTCTGTGTTGAGAAAGATTTCATTTCTCGAAAATCAGTCCAGCTTATTGTTCCAGTAAGTTTCTTTGCTTTCATTTATAAATTCTATACATGCTCTGCATTTTCTTGATACATATCAATGTACAGGTTACTCGATGCTTGCTTGAGTGCATCTGCTTCTTCTGACTGTTCCTTGAAGATGGCACAGTTGTTGACACAGGTGGATGTGATGGTCCAACATTTCAAGTTCTTCTGTTTCGCTGGCAGTACATACTTATGTGGATACTAAAGTTGAATTTTTGCATGATGAATGCTCAAGGTTGCTCTGACCTGCATGGCAAAACTCCGTGATGAAAGATTTGCCTTCCCTGGTGGTCTGAAATCTGATATGGTTACATATCTCGATGTTGTAATGCCTAAGCAGTTACCTAGTGGGGCTTGCCACTCTATTTTATTTAAGTTGATCTTGGCGATTCTTAGACATGAATCTTCTGAAGCATTGAGAAGGCGGTATTGACTTTAACTTAGCTCTATTACTTCCTCGTACTGATTATTTGAATCACAAAGGGATTTCTAATGCTACTTTTTACTGTCTGCAGTCAATATGCTTTGCTTCTTAGCTATTTTCAGTACTGCAAGCACCTGGTTAATTCAGATGTTTCGACGACGATTCTTCAGTTACTTTCTTTCGGTGACCAAGAAAATGATGATTCTGATCTGGAAAAGGTTATTGGCAGTTCAACTATATGAATGGGTTTGTTTCTCTCCTCTTAACATTTTCATTTTTCTTAGACCAATATAACCATGTTTTGCAGATTGATAAGGAACTGGCAGAATTAGCACTTACCAACTTTGCAATCTTGAAAAAGGAAGACCAGGCAATTCTTAACTTGGTTCGTTATTTGTTGATGCTCTAAGGCCTTTTAGCTTTTTGTCACTTATTTAGTCCTCATAGCACATAACTGTTTCCATATAACATCGTAGTTTCTTATGAATATGACTTCAGTCTTGGAAAATAGAAGCATAACTTTGAGATAGTATTCCTTCTTACAATATGCATGTTTGAATGCTAAATATTTGGTTCATAATTTGAGCGTCTGTTAATAGTCTACCATGACCATAGCATATTTTGTGCTGTAATGACTGGATTCATACTGAGAAGGTTGTTTTTTGATTTTTGCTGAGTAATGAACATATGTCAACTACGGAGCATAATGTCTCTTATCGCAATGTGAAATGTTGCTGCTTGAGTATTTGTTTTCCATCCATTTTTTCTTACTTTAAATGACTTCTTTTATTATTTATTATTTCTGATTCAGGTAATAAGGGATGCCTCTCAAGGAAATGAATCCCTAAAACTTATGGCGTTGTATGTTCTAGATGTTATGATTTGTGTAGATCACGAGAAGTTCTTTTTGAGCCAACTTCAGAGTCGAGGTTTCTTGAGGGCTTGCTTACTGAGCATCAGCAGTTTTTCTTACCAGGTATTGGACTCTAGTCTTCCAAAGTTTTGGAATGCGTGAACTAAGTCAAGGTGACCTCTTAGTATTTCTAAGAGAACTACTTTGTTAAATTAAAACAAGTGTGTTATTTTGTTACAGATATAATTATCATTCTGCAGTGGAAAAAAGTTATAAGTTTGGTAACATTTTATTAGATGGTTATTGATAGCATGATTTTTTTTTTTAAATTTGTTTACTGAAAAATTGGTGCATTCTGGGGCAAAAATTATTACTAAGTGAGTTATATTGATAAACTTAATACAATCATGTTACACCTTTTATTTTGTATTGTAATAACTGTTCTAAAATCCCCACCTAGGACCGAGTAATCCCCGCCTAAGTGCCATTGCTCCCTACTTTGTTATTTTATAATTCCCTACTTGTTTTATATTTGATCCTTGGTAGTTTAAGGCAATAGCAATCACGGAACCCAATGTGTTTTGTTATATATCAACTGCTTATCCCAATAGTATCTTATATTTGGATACACACCGAATGTCCTTTCTGTCATTTTGTTAAATCTAAAATATTGTTTTTACTACATATATGCTTCACCATGCGAGTGTGTGTGTGTGTGTGTGTGTGATCATGATTATCCGGATTTTCCTTAGTAATCATTTTTTTATACTTACGTTTTCAGGATGGCACTTCGTTAGAATCGATGCAGCGTCTCTGCACTCTTGAAGCTGAACTTTCCCTGCTCCTTAGAATAAGCAACAAATACGGGAAATCCAGTGCTCAGGTTCTTTTCTCCATGGGTTCTGTGCAGCACATTGCTTCATGCAGTGCTCTACAACTTCAAATGAAGGTAGTCCAATATTTCTGTTATTATTGGAAGTTTTTTCATCATTTCTCTGCTATGTTGAATATGATTTTAATATTGTGTTTCATCAGGGGAATCTTCGGAGACCTGATATGGGAAGATTTTCTTCGAGTATTGATACACACACTGTTCATGCTCCGGTTCTTAGATTTGTGCTATCAATGACGTCATTGGTGGACGCTTCGGAGTTCTTTGAGGTTAGACAAAACAACAAATTCATGGAAATGTTTGCTACATTCTATCACATTGTGTTAAAATATCTTAAATAGGTGTCACCATGTCAAATATGCCAAATTTCTATCTAGACTATGCTTCATTCACAATTATTCTGATCCTGTTCTCTTCTTGTGATCCTGGAATTTCTACTCAACAGGTGAAAAATAAAGTTGTTCGTGAAATAATGGAATTCATCAAAAGTCATCGATCGATGTTTGATCAAATCTTCCGTGAGGAACTTCATGATGCCGATGAATCAAAAATGGAAGTAACTAATCTTGTTGTGGATATACTTACCAAGGTATATGACTTATTCGGAGTTAATCTTGCTGTCATAATAGTATGACCTTAAAGCTTCATAATATCTGTCACTGCTTCACAAATGGGTTTTTGTTTTCATTGTCATAAACACCAGCTACAATACTATGTTGTTGTAAGCCATTTTCAATTCTCATCTTATTTCAAATGTAAGGTTTGGCCATATGAAGAGAGTGACGAATATGGATTTGTTCAAGGACTATTTGGGATGATGCGTGCTCTTTTGTCTCGTAACACAAACCTATTCACCACAATACTATCCTGCCAATCTGAGGTAATCTGAAATATCCTCCTTATTTAGATTGCAATTGCATGATGGGGTTTAAGTAATCCATTCATCGTACATCCTATCTGTTGAATGCTTTAGATTCAGAGGAAGTCTTCTTTGAGTACGTGCCGCCTTTGCTTTAGCTTGAGCTCTTATCTTCATATCGTTGTCACAAAGAAATCTCTAAAGCTGCCAGTAAGAAATCTTAAACCTTAATAGACCTGTAAATACCTTTTTTTTTCTTGTCAAATTTGGGGTTTTAAATAAAATGTTAAATAGTTCTTTGCCTATATTGTGATAGGTGTCAGACAATTCTTCTGATTATCGCGCCTCTGCCGTGTTCCAGCAGCCTACGCTCCTTTTGCTCGTTTCTTTCCTCGGTTCCCTGTCGTCTTCACTCGAAAGAATTGTAGATGAAAAGTATTTGCTTCTTCAAAAGGTGACAGTGATATACCTATCTTACATGACTTGAATTTTGATCTTTCCTTTTTCCTTTCTTTCTTGGTGTGCGAATGGGTTTCTTTTGTGTTGCTTTTTATTTAGACCAAAGACATTAACGAGTTATCTAGACAAGAAGTTGATGAAGCTATAGAAACTTACGTACCTGAGGATAACGCCTCATCCCCCGAAAGTATTCAGAAAAGGTATTCAGAAGCTGTACTTTATAGTTGATTCCATTGGAAGTGCACTTACATATGTGCGAAATGTGTGTAGGAGATACATCGCAATGATGGGCATGTGCAGAATCATCAGGCACAGAAGTCGCCTAATCATGCTACTGCTAATAATCGCACAAAACTTAATGAACGTATTACTTGCTCATTTCCAAGACGGGTACGTACCGTCTCCTTTTTCATCTTCTGTCTGCGTACATAAAATTCGTTAGAAGAATATCTACGCCTATTCCACATTTTTTTTCATGCGTTTCTGCAGTCAGTATATGGAAGTCGATGATGCTAAGGGGAGCATGCATTTGCTCTGCGGAGAACTGATTCCAGTTCTTGAAAGACTCGAATTGCTGAGCGAGGTAATGGAATCTTTTGTTTCTTCTGTTTCTTAGCCACACACGCACAATGTTTCACCTACTAAACTATTAGGGTTATCTTTTCATTTTGGCAAATGTGGTGGAAATTGCAGGATAAATCTGGGCTGAGCCACAAAGTTTTTCGTCGATTGATTCGGTCTCTTAAGGAGATCTCCATTCAACGGCTAGGCGTTTGATTTGAAGAGAGGGCTTTCTTTTGCTGCAGTCCTTTGTAATATTGTTTGTTCTTTTCTCTCTTTTTAGTTAAAAGACTTTGTACGTAGCAGATCATTGTAAAACGTCCCTTTTAATATGGTTTCCATTATTTTAATACGTCTAACTTATGTTCACACACTTGGTCATTTGATGGGTATATTGTTATCTTCTTTGGTCACATGTACAAAAACGTGGCTTATGATGAATGGAATTTGATTCAAATATCATGGCTTAAGCTGTTGGATGAAATTGTGATATTTTTTCACCTGCCTTTTTTTGGGTAAGAAAAATGGAAACTTTTCGTAACTGGAAAAAATAATTTATTACTAGTAGTTGATTTGATACTCGGTAAAATTCCACATAACATAACGATCTAAAGAAATCCACGAAAATTTTAGATTAACGCTGACCATATAAATAGGGTGAGAATATAGTTCCCTCTTTCATTGGGTCTTCCGAAGATTTTTTATTGTTGAGGAGCCATCTGCAAGGGGGAAGCCGGGGAGACGAGAGGTTGGCCTTCAATCTTTCGATTCTTTATCCTTTTTTCAGCTGTTGTTTTTTGTCTGAAATTGATAGAGAACTTGGAAAGTTTCTGGTTTCTCTTGCTCGATTTGCTCACACAAGACGGTATTATCAGTTCTCTAGCGTCGATGATTTAACCATATTGAATGGGTTTTCCTAATGTATAGTTTTCCTTGCATTGATTAGCATGAAGCTGTCTAATTTTTGGTTGATGTTCAGTAGCATTTCTTTTTTCGTTAGCTGAAGTTCTTGATTATTGACAAGAAAACCAAGGCATAAGGCTTTTGTGTTCCTTTCCTCATTTAACAATGCACAATTGCGGTTTACTAGCATTCCAATGGGTATCTTTCATTAGCAGGTATCCTTACTAGGAGAGATTTGGATATGAGTTTTGCTGGCATTCCAATGGGTTCTGGTTAGTACTCTCGATCTTCTCTGTGTTGTCTTTCCCATCCAGGCACAAGGCTTTCGTGTTATTTGACTATCCACTATATTTTCTTCTCTTTTTTTCTTTTCTTTTTTTTTTTTTTCTGTGAGGGTATTCTAACTCCCAAGCTTCTTCAAAATGATCATACACTACTTATCTTTACTCCAATGCAGCTTCTAGATCTGTTAGAAGGGCATTTGATTTTGGGCCTACACATATAGTGAAGCCTAAAGGCAAGCATCAGGCTACCTTTGTCTGGCTCCATGGCCTCGGAGATACTGGCAGTAGGTAACATAAGGATATTCCTATAGAATCTTCTTTTGTATTAGTGTTTTTCTCCGTTTTCCGAATTGTATTATGTTTATGTTGTTGCTTCCCACTTTAGACATTTCCAGTTTGTCGCAGGAAATGCTTTTCATTTGGAAATTTATATCTCCTTTTTAGTTCAGTTACCTGCTGGATATCTTTAGGTTAACTTGGACAAAATTTTAAGATCATTTATATTAGTTTTATGGACCTGCATAATTTCTGTTGTTGGATTAATTTCCTGATTGTGGTAAGTAGCAACTCTCCAAGTTATCTTCTATGGCGTCGATGTGGACATGTTCATTACTTATGTTCATGCTTTCGTTTTTTAGAGGTTTATTTATCTGTTCCACCAAACAGAATTCGTTTCCCCGTTGAACATCAACTATTTTTCATTAGTTATCTGATGAATCTTTGTCCTGCAGCTGGTCTGATCTGTTGGGAACCCTTCCTCTTCCTAATGTAAGGATATGATACTCACATGTGCACATTGTTGACCCCCCCCCCCCCCCCCCCAAACTAACAATAGTGATGTTGGTTTTTATGTGCAGATAAAGTGGATCTGTCCGACTGCTCCACAACTGCCGATAACTTTATTTGGGGGGTTTCCTTCTAATGCTTGTAAGTTACCAGTTATTGAAGTCGATGAATGTTATCCAATTAATGTCATCCATTTGAAGTGAATTCAGATATTAGACTGAAAGCTCCATCCACAAACGCAACGTAAAAGTTAAAGTTAATGCATGGCTTATCTTTAAGTTAGTAAACTGTAGTTGAGGGAACGCTTTACTTTTTTTTTCGTGAATTCACGTTCTGAGTATGCTGCCTTTTCTTTTTTCAATGTTTCATCATACTGCAAATCGTTAACTGATAAATCTTGTTTTTTCGTTCTTTTGTTTGATAGGGTTTGATGTGAGTGACCTTTCAGAAAATGGCATCGACGATGTTGAAGGTTTGGACACTACGGCTTCGTATGTAGCAGGCTTATTGGCCAGTGAACCTGATGGTGGTTAGTTTCTCCAATCTCGTTTCTATGAAAAACCCTTCTACTGAATCAGTCAGAGATTCAAGCTTTCCAAACTGTATTATTTTTCTATGTTCTACTGCAATTTGATGACTACCGACTCTTTATCTAACATCTTCGGGGTCCCATAATAGGCCAGATTCAATGTCATTGTTTGACTTCTTTCTCAGTGTTTTTCTAACAACTTGGATTTTTTGAAAAGTAAAACTTGGCATTGGAGGCTTCAGTATGGGGGCTGCAACATCCCTCTATTCCGCTACATGCTTTGCTCGAGGAAAGTATGGGAATGGGAACCAATACACTGCTAATTTGAGTGCTATTGTTGGATTAAGTGGATGGCTTCCATGTGCTAAGTATGAGTCATTATGGTTTTAGATTATATTCCCTGTTATCTCTCATCTAATGATCTAAGATGATGTCGATTCTCCGTAAATCGTTTCCAGAAATCTGAAGAAGAATCTAGAAGGTCTAGACGAGGCTGCGCAACGTGCTGCTTCATTGCCAGTTCTGATATGTCATGGAAAAGGTATGAACATTTTAAACAACTCTCACAAGTTGAAAAATAAGAAAAACTAGTATCAGATCATTGGCTGCTCACCCTTTTTACGACCATGATAATATGAAGAAAAAAAAAATTGCAGGAGACGATGTCGTTCAGCATAGATTTGGTCAGAAGTCCGCGGACATGCTGTCTTCTTGCGGATTCAAAACACTGACTTTTAAATCTTATCAAAAGTAAGCATAAGCTTGAATTTCTAGTCTTACATGACTTTTTTTTAACTGAGTAGTCCATGTAATAAACTAACCAACTAACTGGTTTGAATTGACAAGTCTTGGACACTACACTATACCTGAGGAAGTAGATGAGATTTGTGCTTGGCTCACATCAACACTCGGCCTGGAGGGGATATAATCGTCCATTGTCATTCATGTCCCCATTTGTTTCCATCTAACGACATATTTATTCGCCGTTGTTCGATTTGTATTCTTCGTAACGTGGTTGGTGCTATCTCCCTTCTGCCAACTGCTGTGTTCTTCAAGAACATACAATGTTTTTCTTGCAAGTATTTGAATTTGATGTGCTTCTTTGGTTTGTTAACTCTCTTGTTCCGAGTTTTTATTTTATTGAGAACTATCAAGTATTATTATAACATCTGTGATTTGAGCTCTTTAAGTGGCCGCCCAAAACATTGATTAGTGCAGATTCCCATTTCTTTCTACAAGGAGACACAGAGAAAACAAAAAATCTTACATGACAAAACTTAGCCCATTAACTTACGAGAAAACATTAAATATGCAGTATTGTATACAACAACAAACAAGCCCAAGCTGATCAGCATTTCTCCTCACCATTCCCCTCGAACTTATCCGCCGCCATTTCCACGCCGCCGCCGCCGCCGCCCTTCTTCTTATCCTTTTTGTACCACGTGGCACAAACGAGGTAAAGCACAAGGTTCACAACGCCGAGCACAGCCAAAAGCCAGTAGAAGCAATCGAGCCTACCATAGTTTATATCGTCGGCGAGCCACCCCTGCCCCCCGCCGCCGCCGCCCGCCGTGGCCCTCTTCACCACAGACACCAAGAAACTGCTCACGAAAAACCCCAGCGAAAGCGTCGTCAAGAAAAGGCCCGTGCTCATCGTCTTCATCCCCTTTGGCGACTGAGTGATGAAGAAATCGAGCTGCCCAGTGTATATGAACGCCTCGCCGGAACCCACGAGGAAGAACTGCGGCACTAAGAGGAAGACGCTGATCGGAACGCCCGGCGTTCGCCGGCCGTCGGATTCCGCCGCGGACAGCCTCTTCCTCTCGACGATTGCGGCGGCGGCCATTCCCACCGTGGAGAGAATCAGCCCTATGGCGATCCTCTGTAAATTGGAGAATCCCGGCTTTCCCTTCCACTTCTTGTAGATTGGCATGACGATTCTGTCGTAGACGGCGAGCGTCAGCAGTATGGCGGCGACGAAGAACACCGTGAGTGAGCCGGCCGGAATTTGGAAACGGCGGCCGACGTATCTGTTCATGGTGGACGCTTGTTGGACGGAGAATGTGATCATCTGAGCGTAGGTCGTCCAGAAAATGATCGTCGTGGCCCATATCGGCATAAGTCTGCACATCATCTTCACCTCTTCGACCTTCGTCACTGAGCAGAGCTTCCATGGGTTGTACGCTTTGCCTCTCTTGTCCACATCTCCTTCTGTAATAACAGCTGCTTTGTCCAAGAAACTGCATAAATATTATTATATACATGATCAATTCATTAAAAGTTTAACATCCATGGAAATGTATCATGATCTAACTCAACATATTATAGTTTCAACACTGTCTCCATCCTAGTGATTTCTTTATTATGTAGCCCAACTTTTAAAATTGGTGGTGGCGGTGATGATTCACACTCCTTGACCAATAAGTTTTGCCTATCACGTTGGCGAGGAATTTTATGGTGCTCACCTTACGTGGATACATATCGAAGAAATGTGACATTAATTGACACATTCTAGGTACCATTAGTCGACTTATCGAACGCTAATGTGGCATGTTTACGGCTTTACGTGGCATATGTTTCGTATTATAATTTTATTTATTGTCTTTCCGACAAGACAGTCTACTGGCAAAACCAAATATCAACTGCATGCACGAACAAGAAACAGAACACATCACAAAACTCACCGAAATCGATCGGTGTGACCGATCCTCGAACCATCGGGTGCATCCTCGTACAGCATGCTGACGTCGTAGGGAACGTGGGCCCCACGCTTCCTAACCGCCGCCGCCACGACCTGCAATATCTGCACGACTGGGCTCGAGGAGGAGCTCCTCCTCCTCTTGTACCTATACCTCGTCGTCCCCGAGAAGAATATCAGGACGGCCAACGCCATGGCCGCGGTGCAAATCCCGTAGCCCAAGGTACGGCCCACCTCGTCCTGGACGTAGACGAGCACCGTGACGGCGGTGAGCGTCCCTATGCTTATGAAGAAGAAGAATCGGTTGAAGAAGTAGGCCATCTGTGCCCTCTCCCCCTCGTCGTCCTCGTCGAACTGATCGCTCCCGAAGCCCGAGACGCTCGACTTTAGCCCTCCCGTCCCGAGGGCTATGACGTACAGAGCGAGGTAGAGCATTCCCATCTGAAGCCCGTTCGCCCGCTCCCCGGGCCGCGGCCGGAGGTGCGGGAGTTTCGTCGTTATGGCTAGCATGGCAGTTCCCTGTAGTTTTTTTTTTTGAAATTACATCTATATCACGTGTTGGGATTTTATGACAATAAAGTTTCAAAATTGAAGCAATTTGAGGACTCTGAACGTTAAAAGGTTGCAATTTCATATCGGTAAGTCTCAAAATGAAGGAATTTGAGGACGTCGTGCTTAATGTCCTCAAATTGCTTCGATTCAATTTTGATACTTAGTGTCCTGAAAATTGCAACCTCTTTTATATCAACAGTCACCTAGCTGATTGCATGCTGCTCCTTAATTTTTAAAATGCCAGTCCCGTAACATACATGACTAAGAAGATAATTAAGGTTGTGAGGTAGTCTAATTAATAGTACCATGATTTGTATGATGGTGAAGATGGCTATGGTTTTGTATCTTCCGAGGAAAGAGTCGGCGAGGAAACCTCCGAGGAGGCAAAGGAGAAAGCAAGTGCCCATGAAATCTGTCACTACGTTGGCCGAAGTTGAGCTCGGAAGGTGCATAGATCCGCTCAAATACGTCACGAGGTTCACTGCTATTCCCATAGTTGATAGCCTCTCGCATATTTCTATACCTGCCCAACAATATATATATAATGCAATTGTTTATTCGATATATATATATATATGGTTATATGGGCACCTGCTGATTTGGCACCAATTCATGCCAAATCAGCATGCCACTTCAGTATCGTGATGTGACATTAATCAATGCATCTTTGGCGTCATATATCGACACATATTGATGCTGATGTGGCATGTTCATGTCTTAAGTGGCACTTGTTGTGTGGCCTTGATATACTCCACGTGAACATGCAACATCAGCATCATATGTGTCTATTTATGACACCTAACATGTGTTGATTAATGCCACAATCACATTTGATGTTGAAGTGGCAGCTGATAAGGTGAGCACCATACCATTCCTCTATATATATAATAGTAGTTGATTAAAATAACGGATTCAACCATTTTGCTCATGATCATTAGCCTAACCTAACCATGGTTGAGAAGATCATTATTATTATACTATGATGATGATCGAACCCCAGCCTATACGTTGTGTAGTACAAGAGAGAGAGACCATCACCATGCAATGCATAGTACGTATTATCTAGCTATATTAGGTGGTTAAATTTCGGACAACTCTCTCATATATTATATGCGTGACAATGAATAAGAATTATATATATATGTATTATAAAGAGATAGATACCTAGGATTAGTGCAGCTGGTATCCAACCTCCAGTCTTAGATTTATCAGCTGGGAATCCTTTGTAATCCACAGCATCTGATACTTGATGATCATCAATCATATGGCTCATTTTATCCTCCTGCAATGATATTTATTCTTATTATAATATTCACAAAATGATATTGTACTACATGGGAGATACAAAAAAATAATATGAGCTTGAGCTTAATAATCTATAGAAGCTAGGAGCAAGAATATACGAACCATTTTAAACTTTGTCTTCTCTTTCTTTTCGATATTATTAGCTATGAATTCTGCTACTATATAGAAGAAAGGGTTTTGAAGTGTTTGCTATGTAAGAAAGACTTGAACGATGAGCTATTTATAGGAAGAGAATGAGAAGGTTAAAAACGACCCTCGACCACTGCGTTGAGGCGTATATAATATTATACGACTGTGAGTTGACGCCTAAAACTTGATAAACTCATTATTATAACATATGATTATGGTAGAAGAGAAAGTTCTAGCTATACCTACACGAGAGATATAGTTTGCATTTCCTAACGACATGGATACTTGGACGGTAATTCTCCAAGAAATGGAAAAGAAAGAAAAAAAGTTGACGTTGATTGTCAAAGTGGAAGGTAGATAGTACACATATGTGTGAAATGTGATAGAATAGAACAACTCTTTCGATAATCACTTTATTTTTATTGTTACATATTGTGGTGTTAAGTCCAAATAAGGATGTGAACCACAGTGCACGAAAGAAACCCTGGTTTGATATGATATGATAGGATATGCATTGCTTCGTCTAACATTATTATTGTAAGTGCTTTTGCTGCCCCACATTCAAAAAAAAAGCAATCACCGCCCTATTGTTTGCCTTTTGCTTCGACATCTCTTTTTGTATATGTGATGTGTGCTTATTGAAGGAAAAAAAATTATTGCCACGATGTGCATGTTTTTTTACATATGTAGAGATCATTAATTGATTGAGAGATAATAATCTCTCCTGAAAGATCATGAAACGTTTGGCATAAATGTGAGGATAAGATGATAAAACCATGTTTTGTAGATTAATTGCAATCATTATCCGTCTTATAGATTAAGTTCGTACTTCTTTGAAATAATATTTATGTTATCTTATATTACATCAAAATTGTAAGTTGAACCCTATAAAGCTCTTGAAGACGAAACGACGACGATGAAGTTATAGAGCTTTAGTCACTGTTGTATGTAACGTATATATGTGTAGTGACAAAGTTAAATTTTAATACAATGGTTAATTCCTATTTTTATAAAATATTCTTTCCGGGAACGTTGGAGGTGAGAATTCTTACACGTATCTAATCTAATCGTTGATGGTCTTTTTACTAAAGTTGGTGTCTAGTGATAATTAGTGGAACAAAACATCAGTGGAATAGTTTTAATTTTCATATATAGCTAAATAAATATTAGCGTCCATTGACCATTACACAGATTGATTACCTTTGACTGGTAGAGTGGGTTGGGTCAGAAAGAAATAAATTGACAAAAAGAACTGTTTGGTCAAATTGAAGGTTGGCACCCAATAATTTTAGGGACTCGTTACTTCAGTTGTTACCCATATACATATAAAAAAAAAATAACAAATTAGATATCTCAATAATTTGTTGTGAAAAGCAGATATGTATGTATGTCAATTATTGTTTGATTCTTTATACGTTGACCACTGCTCATGTTAATGCGATCCATTCAAGTGTAAAAGCAAAAAAAAAAAAAAAAGAACCATCTAAATTTATTTTGAGACAATAGCATGAGTTTAAAGAAAGGATACATTGTATTGTATGCTATTAGTTAAGTCAAGATGTCATTGGCCGAAAGTCTCAAGTTGTATGGTAGGGACTCGACACCCATCACACACTAATGGTGTGGTGTGTGTATTATGGGTGAAGACCACCAATGAATAATCGGATCATACAAAAACAAGACTACACATTCTACGATGGAAATTTAAATTGAGAGAGTTGACAATAAGACATTTGAAATATATAATTATTGCATGAGCCTACTTTATCGCATGTTCATAGTCAGATGAGTACTAATGATAATGTTTAAAACATTTGAGCTTTGTTCATAGCTTCAATATTCAATGATATATTACTTGCCGTAAGGAATATTAATTACGTGTTTATGCGAATATGCGACAGATTAACAACGTGGAGTAATGTTCTTTGTTAACAATTAATTAAATAATAACGATCAAAAGAAAAGGAAGTGCTATTTATTTATAATGTATAAATTTAGTGGAGACGCGACGGCAAGTGGACGGTTATTAACTTTTATTACCAGTTTTCCTAATATTTAATCAGACGACTTTGTCAAGTTATAATTAGCTTTGATTTCGTATTACACATATTTAAGACGGGTATACCTAGCACGTTAATATCAGATACGATTTGCCAACTTATGTTTGTAATACAAAGTGATATAGGAAATAGTTCTTATATATATATATATATATATTAATTTTATCCAATGATTTTATACTCTATTTCATTATGTTGGGCAACGTGGGTGTTACACATTTGGTCCTCCTACCTTTTCTTGGCCTCGTCGGATATTTATTTACCTACTTTTACTACCCCATATATATTGAAATAGGGGGATTTATTGATCTATATTACATACATACTATCATTTGAAATAAAGTGCAAATCTCAATTACTTGTCTCCAGTTCATACGTTTCTCTGGAGCCACTACACTTTGTCTCCCATCACTCTTACCTTATCCAGTTTTAATCTTAGCCAACCACTATTACGATAATAACATTAAATGGGATGTTTTGTGCTAAAAAGAAAGGTACTTTACATGTTATTTTTCTTTTAATTTTGAATGCGTGTTAGTACTGTATGGATATTTTAATATCCTTCGAAGATGCATGCAAGTATTTATCCTAAAGGCTAAAACTAGTGTTCTAAATTATTGCTTACGAGCTGGTAATATAAAACATCATTAATGTCAGACAAGAATATCTTCATCCGATATATCTATCACTATGTTTTGTAGCTACACTGAATATGTATTATAAAAATGAAAAGAAAAAAAAAATGCCATGCAAAAGTCAGCGGATTACTTGCAATAAAAAAGAGCCTAGTTTCATATGTATATAAGATGTATATCCAGATAGATCATGAAAGAACATAACCTTTATTCCTATGCTTTGGGGTCATCGTAATACTTGTCCAGCACTTTCTCAGTATAATCTCCAAAAGAAAGTGATCCATTAGTCGCCATGAACTGCGTAAACATAAATTCAAAAATGAATCACCATTAACAAAATCATTTTTTTTTCTGCAACTCAGTAAGATACAGAGGCATAGGTGTAGTTCTCATTTTAGTAGTTAGCAAAAGCCTCTAACCTCAGCAGCATTCAACCCCACTGAGAGATTGAGCCTTTCATCCCTATAAAAGTCCAAAAGGGAAAATGCAGTTAATATAACACTCCATAGATCTAATCGACAGCTAAGTAATTCTTCGAAGAAGGGGTATTTGTAAATTGATCGTTTATATAATATACGAAACTAGCAACGGCAAAATAAAAATAGCCATCTTATTGCTATGGATATCTACAACTCTGATATGATGAGACGAATTTTTTCATACAAAGGTAGGTTCATAATGGATATACGTACCAGTTGGGCTGCATGAATAATGCAAAAGTTGCACGTTCAACGCCAGAGGCTGCCTCTCCACTCGGTGCCTGCGCAAACAACAAATTGTTTACCAAATACGAAAGTATCATTAGGAATATTTGTTGTTTTCGATATTGTGCTCTTACATCATTAAGTGCCAAACTTCATATTCTTATAACCTCAATGATTAGAAAACACCGACTAAACTTCATTGACGACCCAAAAAATAATTACTCAGGGCACCATTTGGGAGTGCCATAATAACGGTCAAATAAAGATATGTAACACCACCAAATTGACAAATCGTTAAACAAGTAACAAATCATCCAAATGGGCAAAGGTATGAAGAAAGTGGTAACTTACCCGGACACAGTGTGGTGTGGCACAGAGCTGACCTCTAGATAATATCTCAGTGGTTTCTCCTATTTGGTATGCTATTTCATCTTCACCATACACGACCTATAGCAAGATTAATGAAAATAAGTAAACCAATGTAGGTCAGGAGCCCGTGGTAGTCAAACATGAACTTATATTAATACATAAAAACCAAACATTATGTAGAATTTACTTATGCAGATGTGATTCTTGAACATTAATAGATAGACAAATGATAATAACATATTTTATTTTTTTTTACAAAATTTTGCTTTTACACAACATTGCTGTCCTAAGAACAAAAAATTAAATTATACAAATGTATAATGAAAAGCCATGCAGAATCGTTCAACTCGGGAGGGTATGTACTTTGACTATTTCACCTGGGCGTGTTTTCACATACAGACCAGCAGAATTGTCTGGGCACGGTACTTCCAAAGAGTCTCTTATAAACATGCCACAAGTAAGACCTACGCAAGTGTTGCATTACGAGACAATTAGTATTATGATAATAAAAATAAGAATATTTATTTTGCAAAATTGCAGGTGATTTCAAGATCATATAAAAATGTGTGATCATACTATAATTGAAGGTCATTCAGGTTGCTCACCTGTGAGAGAACCGTGATCTGTGTGCCATCCACACCATGAGGTCATAGGATCGTTTTCAACTGGATTGCTATAATAGACGATTCAGGTCATTACGAGGGTAAAACAAAAAAAAAATGCATGTATGATGCCAAAGTGAAATATGATAGAAGTTTTGAAAGAACTGCTTTGTTCACATCTATAAACTTAATAAAAACTAAATACCGTGAAATAGCAGGAAAGTAGTAAAGAAGACGGCCTTTGTGGCACCGAGAGCGAAGAAGAATCTGTTCAAGATTTCCACTCTGGTGCTTATCACACCCCTTAGATGCTACTGCAATGATTGAAGCAATAGATTAGAAGACGTTGACTGCCCAAAGAATCTTGACCAAGATGCATGAATGTTTTTCTACGGAACTTATGATCTTCATCTCTTGTAAAAGGTAAGGTGCAGATTGTTTCTTCGATTCAAATGTTTTTGTCCGTAAGGAAGTTCTCATTTCGCTAACTTACAAGCACACCTTTTAGAACATAAACACATTACCAAGACAAATCCCTTATCCATTTCCATCCACTAAAAAAATATTGAAGATTCAAACATAAGAAAAGTAACTCACCATAGTGATCACAATGAGATGCCAGCAGCAACCCAACATCGAGAATCAACTTTCCAAGTGATTTGAATGCTATGCGATGGTAAAAGGAGGGGATCAACAAAAGTCAGTATTGGCTAGGATAACCTACTGCTAGGCTACAAGATAGCTAGCTCGACTACAATGGCAGGGACAAGCAGATATTAGAGACATGATTATCTCATCTGCAGTGACAGTGAGTACCCAGAAACAAAATCCACACAATGGAAATTCCAGTACGCACAATGAGGAAATGGTCCATAAACAAAGAATTATGTTTACCACCTCTGTCTGCCCTTAACAACATACTAGGACTAAAGCTGATAATCCCGAAACAATAAAGCCTTAGCAACTCTGATTATTCTATAGTTATCGCATTTAAGTTGTAGCAATAATGAAACACACCAGATATGTCAAAAAAAGGAACTAGGCACATGACATACCTAATTCAAGTTCTGGCAAGGCACTGCTAGGCCACACATTTCTTCCACAGTATGAAGGGTAACTACACAGACAAGAACCCACTGAAATCATTCGAAATGTCTCTTCAGTGATTATGGGTTAAGCTTGATTAATTGGTGGGAACATTACATTACGTCAAAGTCAGAAGGAAAAATGGTATAGTGATATTAGTTAAAATATTGTTCTTCTCAAACAAGGAACATTCCTGACTGTTCTTGTGAATCAGAACGACTAGTAGATCTAATAGTTCGTAATCCAACAAAAGAACACTTTGACTTCAAACACTTGTAAAACAAACTCTCATTATTGTGAGTCAAGAGTCTCAAAGACCAATCTAATAAAAATTTCTAGGTTTGTACAGTGTCATCTGCCATACCGTTTTATAAGTGATTGTTCCTCTGTTGGAACGTCAAATATTGGATTGGCGTAGAAGGACCCTTTCAACAAGTCTGCTCAATGAAACCAAGTTTCCATATCTTAAATCCCATTCACAATAAGTGCCTGGCCTGCCTAGGCAGATATGGACTTGAATAATAAATTTGGATATTTCAATGTTTTCAACACGGTAGCCTATTTGTTACCTGGTTTCCCAGACTCAAGCTTCTCTTTTCCATGACTCCATCCAATGTTGTACCTACATATGCATAATGGTCAATGGATTATACATTAGATAAATTCATATAGTTCACATCAGATTTCTATAACAAAATTGAGCAAATAAACTCTGGCACGAGTTGGTCATAAGCAGCAGAAGGATGCAACAACTTACCTACTATCGTGGTGTTCTAGTTCTCTTTTTCTCTCTTCAGGAAGTCGTGCCAATCTAACGGTACAAATGACTAACAAATTGAGTTTGCACATGGAATACATTTTCTATTATAAATCCAAGCTTCTCCATACTGATCTAAAGTGACTGTCAGATCTGAAAGTCAAGACAGTAACTCATGTTTCATACCTAGGTGCAAGGCGTAGGAGATTCTGACGAAGTAAAGAATATCCTGGAACCTGTAAGAGGAACCAAATGCAATGACAAACTTAAGATATAGTAGTACATCAAGACAAAAAAAAATAGTGGTAGTATGAAAACTAATAATAGAAAGAAAAAAAAAACAAACACTGCGTGCCTAATTCATCAGAAAACATTGGTGGCACATATAGAGAGAACGAAACATCAAGATCATGATTCACGACTAGTAGAAGAGTAAGTCCGCTACGTACTTCAGATATCGAAAGAATCCCAATGCCATTGGGCCCGAAACCAATCTCTATTCTTTCGGAGAGATCAGCATTCCAGCAACCCTATATTATCCAAATAACAATCAAACGATTCAATGAAAGCAAGATTGGCATACATAAAGACTGTTTCACTTCTCTCATAATTGAAAGTCGCTTTAAGAAGTGATGGAGCTAGAAAAACAAACTGTTAAGTGTTAACACGTCTGCTACTTCTATTTTGGTTAACCTTAAGAGTTGTTCACCTTCACAATTTTCATCACTTTGATATTATTGCATCAAACCTCGTCAACTTTGTCCGTTAAACCTATACAGTGACTACGACTCTTGCCTACCATCAGAAAAAGAAGACTAGAAAAGATTTCACTGACCTTTAATTCCTCGTACGAAATACTAACAGTTGGAACGATACGCGTAGGAGGCGGGATTTGACTATGATCGGATGATCGTAGCGCGAGGCACCTCACGGCCGCCGGCCTAGGATAACAAGCTGTACAGAGACTTTCGGCGTTCGACGGCGGCAGAAACCTGTAATCCACGGAGCTGCGGAATCTACACATGGACTGATTTAGAGCCGCCATCCGATTGAATTCCAATTGAGCTGAAAGTCTTTTAATACTGAAAAAGATTTTGACGAGTTTGACCTTTAATGTTTGAACTTCTCATAACTTAAGTGATTGGATAATTTCGTCTATTTCTTATTATTTTTCTTCTTTCTATTCCCATCCCACCACATCAATAAAATGTTTATTGGATGCCATCAATTTATAAGACCAATCAATTAAACAATTAAACGACTTCAATAAGGAATGAAAAGTACATGATAATCGAAATGTTAATGCTCACATATAAAAAGAGATTTATTACATGTTCTTTGCATAGCCTATGATGTGTTTACTATACAGCAGAAGGAGAAACACAGTTGAATTGAAGCAACATATAATACAATGTTTTTGCTATATCTCTAAAACCTTCTCTGCATTGGCTTCGCCAGTTTCGAGGATGACGGAGAAGGCAACGATGATGACGAGGATAATCCCGACTTCTTACCAACTGGCGCGCTAATGCTGCGATCGATGAAAATATCGCAATCACAATGTTAGAAATGAGAATAGCTTTACGGGCTCAAAAAGGTCGAGTGATTTCCCAAAACGATATGTTTACCGAATATCCTTGGACACAACCTTGTTCTTCATCGCAGCTACATTTTTATATTCCCGACTGCATAGCGATAGAGGTTATTAAGCATTCGGTGAAACTAAATTTAAAAATGGCAAGAAAATTGCAGCATTTACCTATTGACAAAGTCGAGCTTGGCCTTCTTCATTAGGCTACTTTTTGTGTTATAAACATTGCTGGCGACTGCACCTGTCGGTCAATTGACAAACCACGGTGCATAAATTGCACGGAAGGATCATTCGAAGTAATATTTTCAAAGTCAAGAAGTTTAAGATTTTTACCTCCGCAAAAGCTTCTTTTACGGCTGGAAGGTGGGACCTTAGTGCACAGCTTCACTTGTCGGCTTTGCTTTTCTGAGAGTTGTAAAGAGCCAAAAGTCATCGATATGGTTAATTAATTCCAAATCAACACAAAAGAAATACAATATTGCGTATGCCACATACTGGCGGCTTCTTCTTCATAGCGCTGCTTTATTCTGTCAAGCGACTTCTGCGCAGCTTCTTCTCTCTCCTTTAGCTTTGCCTGCAATGCCGCGATATAGGTATAAATAAAGGCGCATAAGTCATCGAAATAATTCGAGAAAAGCTCTGTGACCACCTCATATAATTGCTTCCACTTGAAAGTTACTCTTCTCTTTCTCATTCTCTCCACTACTGCATCAGTGTTCTCGGCGCCAAATTGGATCTTATAGAACCCCTTCCACAGTTTGTCGGTCACTGGGCTGAGGTCTCTACCCTGTAAATTAAAAACGAGCAGTTTCAGTTACCCAACCGCGTTAAAAAAGTAGCAGAAACAGATGAACTCTGTATTACTTCTGTACAACTCTCAATGTGCATCAGCTGGTCGACTGTGCAGTGCGATAAAATTCTTTCCAAGAGATGAGAATCTGTTTCGCCAACATCTCCCAGATATCTAACGTTAGATATCGCGAGACTGACGCACAAGTCTACCAACGAAGGTGCTGTGCGCATCTTGTCTCCTAGCGCCCGAAAAACCATTTTCTTCAAGAAAGGAGACATCAAATTAGTTAAAGTCGAAGTTCATTTTGCAAAATCAAGAAGTTAATTAAATAGAGATTCTGATCATCATATTAAGTTATGAAAACATAAAAATGATATATCATATATCATGTCAACGCTGTACAAGTTCCAAGCGGATTCCGAACTAAGACAAATCGGTGGCAGGTGGATGACCCATTTGCCTTATTAACTACCATTCCTAACTATTCGAAGCAAATGTGGGGTAAGTTCCTTTTAATGATTCAACAAACACACAATCCACAAAATCCACTATAGGATAAAAATTCGAGGAATACACCATTCTGCCCATCAAGATCACGACAGTCTAATTGAGTGGTAGCCATACAGCAAACCCAATCTATTACACAGAAAGAAAGCTTATACAAATCAAACAGAAGGTTGAATCTTTACAACCGTTCATGAATACTCATTAGTGACCGACCACAGGAAATCAGAACCACAAAATTGATCAACAATCGAGGCTTTTGACTCTACCAGCCCCTCGGATACAATAACATTAAAGAAAAGGCCGACGATTCAAGCCTGTAAATTGAAATCAAACAAGCGATGCCCAAAAGAGAGTGATGAAACAATCAATTAGCGTTTGGCAAACATAAATTCGCAGGAATCAGCAAACAGAAGGATCTATCATCAGCTCAAAAGAATCAGAAAACAAACCTGCAGATTTGGTCGGGGACAACGGAGACCGTGAGGTAATAATTGCAAATTACTTGTCTCAAAAACTGGTTTTGTTCAAGAGTTAGGAGAGGACAAGGTTCAGCTTTCATCTACCTTTTTTAAGGCGGGATAAATATGCGTCGAGGGCCCAAATATAATAAGCCCAACAATTTAGAAAAACATCTTATAAATATATAAAAATATATATTTAAATATATATATATATTTCTTTTCCTCGGTCCGAGACACACCCCCAAGCAGCTGGCCAATTCCATAGCAAAATCGGCCGCGCAACGAAGGAAACTGCTGAGAAGCAAGGGATGAACTAAGATTTGATCTTTATCGAGCTTAGGAATTGGCAATCTGAAAGGTACGTCGAACCTTGGATTCTTTTCCCTGTTTAGTGTTTACTTGCTTCTTCATAAGAATGTTAAGTTTTGATGAGTTCTAGCTGATTAAGCTATGTGTTGACTAACATTTGGAGCATTTGCCTGCAAAAATTGTCACAGCGCATTTTCAATTCACTGACACCTGAATCATCTTTATTGTGTTCAAATCTTTTTGAGTTTTTCACTGAGAGGCATTGAAATCGGATGTTTGTACAATTTATTGTGAGTTTTCTAAGTTTCAGAAGTGATTTTGTGCATTTGGTTCGGTACACGGTATTGCTTCCTTTCATAAAAAGAATTTTGCAAACAGTGGAGAGTGAAGGGGGTAGAAAATGGAGAAGTTGATGAAACCATGGAAGAATATTTGGGTATTGATATTCTCCATATCAGTTATTATCAATTCAAATTCGTTTGCAAATGGCTCCACAATGCACACCAACAATTGGGCTATTCTCGTCTGCACCTCTCGCTTCTGGTAGGTATCTTCTTCTCAGACTATATAAAACCCGAATTTCTTAACTTCGAATAGCGACGATTGATCTCAACTCGTGAATTCAGGTTTAATTACAGACACATGGCGAACACTTTATCATTGTACAGGTACCATGTGCTTATATGTCCAGTTACTTGTATGAAATAGTGATTTGATGGGCTTTTTTAAATTCTGTTTAGAACAGTGAAACGGTTAGGAATACCAGACGAGAGGATAATTCTTATGCTGGCTGATGATATGGCATGTAATGCTCGAAACAAGTATCCTGCGCAGGTGTTCAATAATGAAAACCACCGACTTAATCTCTATGGAGACAACGTAGAGGTGATGTTTCAGTTTCTTGCTCCATGTGTTTGTTTGGGAGGTCGACACTAAATCCTATGTTTTCTGTTTCTTTCTCTATCTGTGATGCCCAAATTAGGTAGACTACCGAGGTTATGAAGTGACTGTCGAAAATTTTTTACGAATACTAACTGGTCGTCATGAAGATGCCGTTCCGAGGTCTAAACGACTTCTGAGTGATGAAGGCAGCCATATACTTCTTTATATGACTGGGCATGGTGGAGACGAGTTTCTGAAATTTCAGGACTCAGAAGAGCTTCAAAGCCATGATCTAGCTGATGCAGTGACACAAATGAAGGAGAAGCGTAGGTTAGAGATTGCATTGACATTTCATTCTTATGCAGACCAGCCTTTTTAATTCAATTTTCCCTCTGATATTACAATTGCAAACCTAAACTAAGATAATGAAATTTGTTGCGATAAACAGATTTAAGGAGCTGCTGATTATGGTGGACACCTGCCAAGCTGCCACTTTATTTTCTCAAGTGAGTATCGCTTTTCTTTTCCAGCGTTCTCAGTTCAGTACGAAACTCAGTAATTTGCATATAGCAAAACTCAGTAATTCTCACGATATGGACATGGTAAACATGTTTCTGTGGATAGAAATGTATTTGCAATGGTCAGTTTTTCCACATTGGACATAGTTTGGTTGATTTTAGTGTGCATCGATGTTGAAGAATCTTAATCTTATGTAAAAGGGTCTATTTTTCCTTTTTGCTTTGCAGCTACAATCACCTGGAGTTTTGGCTATTGGAAGTAGTAAAAAAGGAGAGAATTCATATTCTCATCACTTAGACTCCGATGTAAGAACTAAGTCCTATGGTGTATGTCCAGTCCTGCGAATAGATAGGATGCTATCATGAATTATCCTCTCTCTTATCTCCTCGTTCTGCTGATTCTCAAACTCACACTTTGTTGTTCGATGTAGGTTGGAGTTTCTGTTGTAGATCGGTTCACATTCTATACGCTTGCTTTCTTTGAACGGTTAAATATGTACGACAATGCCTCATTGAGCAGGTATGTGGACACGCATACAGCTACGATTTCTACTTGCACTGCCCCATATACATATTTTGTTACCATAAGCCCTATAGAAGCTCTAGTGATGTTGTCATAATCTCACCTTGATATATGCATATAATCAAATTTCAGAAATTTCATATTCGTAAAAATTTGTTTTGCAGCCTCTTCAATTCCTTCAATCCAAGTCTATTGCTGTCTACTGCGTACTATCGGACCGATCTATATGAACGTCGGTTGGAGAAGGTGGGCCAGTGATTTGTCGCAATTTATATAGCGCTTAAAGGCCATTTAATTCTTCACAGTTTCCTAATTGACCCGCGCTTCTGATTTTTAGGTCCCAGTGACCAATTTCTTCGGCTCCGTCATGGAAACAATCCATACGGATTCACCTTATCGGGCTTTCTCTGGAAAATATTCCAAGATTCACAAAGCTGAATCTCCTCCGATGGAATCAAAGACAGAACAACAGCGTAGAATACTGGAATCGCTTGACTCTGTAAGATCTCTTTTTTTTTCGTTAACATTTTTTCCCGAACTTAACGTGGATGAGAGTTTTTGCGCTGCAGGGAAAAGTAGATGCGTGTCCGTTCACGAGGACTTGCAATGCTATTTTCGAACGTATGGGCGAAAAGGAGCAAGTCGATAAGCTGGTGAACTATGGTGTGCTGTTGATGTTCTCGGTTGTGGCGTTTTCTTCTTTGTTCTCATACTGAAATCATCCTTTTTAGAGGATGAAGTAGTACTTCTATGTTACTTAAAATTGTAAGATTAACATTTCATTTTGTTTCAGGCGTTATTCAATCCAAACAATTGCAATTTAAGGACATTAACTTTCAATATTAATTGAATATTGAAGTAATTTATCGACGCACTCTCTTAGAGACCTGATTTTTCACTTAAATATCAACAGATGGTTCGTATATGTAAAATAATTTGGAGATTTGTTCCAATAATACACAACTTAATATTGCATGGATGTATATTATATGGACTGGTTGATAAGATAAGTATGTATAGATAGTAGATGTGTATTATTTATATTGGTCGTTAAATAAGGATGTATACGATGATAGTATAAATTAGATGTGATTATTTATGATATGTAATATTTTATTTGTGGTTGTAATTTGAGAAATTTGCATATAAATAGGCACTTTGAGTTATATTGTAACACACACCAAAGTATTAAAATTGATTCATACTTCCTCTCTCTAAAATTTTCTCTCTATAATATATCATCATAATATAAATATTAATCACAATAATATTTTTATAACACAACTAATTTTATATCTTCTTTAAACTACTTCAATTTTGAACAATATTGACCTCAAATTACAATTCTTAAAATTAAGTGTCTCGTAGACAAATAAAAATTAAAATGTAATAATTTCATTGTCTTATGTTGGTTGAAGAAGGTATTTGATATTATGACAAGTACGAGCTCCATCACGAAGCTCAACTATTTGGCTCAACTTCTTGAATCTTGCATTGGATCGCTCAGACAAGGAAAGATTGTTCATCAACGGCTCCTCAAACTTCATAGTGAGATAATTCATCTTTTACCTTTACGCGACAAGCTTGCCCGTTTCTATATCTCATGCAGAAGGCCTCGACTCGCCCACAGAGTCTTCGAAGCAATCCCAACGTTCGAGCGACGTAGAAAGACCATATTGTGGAACCAAATTATTAGGGCCTACGCATGGGATGGTCCCTTCGATAAATCGATCGAATTGTACGACGAAATGGTGGATTCTGGCGTTAAGCCCACCAAATATACCTACCCTTTCGTGCTCAAGGCTTGCTCTGCTCTACAGGACTTGGAGGCAGGTCTCAAGGTTCACGAGGATGCGAAGCGATTCGGTTTGGATAGTGATTTGCATGTGTGTACGGCGTTGGTGGATTTTTACGTCAAGTGTTGGCGTTTGGAAGAAGCGAAGAAACTGTTCGATGAAATGCCTGCTAGAGATGTTGTGGCGTTCAATGCGATGGTTTCTGGGTTTAGCTCACGAGGGATGTGGGATGCGATTGAATTGGTTTTGAGGATGCAAGAAGAAGGATTTGAGCCGAACTCTTCGACTATGGTGGCTGTCTTGCCTGCTATTGCAGAGGCGTGTAGGTGCAAGGAAGGAAAGTCTGTTCACTGTTACTGCTTGCGAAGAAGTTTTGATACTGACGTAGTCGTAGGAACTGGGATAATAGATACGTATGGCAAGTGTGGGTTGTTGCTCCATGCTAGGAGGATGTTTGATTCGCTCGTGGTGAAGAATGAGGTCACTTGGAGTGCCATGCTTGGAGCTTGTGTTGCTTGTGATTCTGTTGGTGAAGGGTTTGAGCGTTTTGGGGAAATGAGGGCTGAACATGGAGAGAAGAACGTATCACCTATCATCCTCTCTACTCTTGTCCGTGGTTGTTCGAAGCTGAATGGTTTGAACATCGGAAAGCAGCTCCATGCTTACTCTGTTAAGCTTGCATTCTCGTCGGATTTAATGGTGGGAAATACCTTTCTCTCAATGTATACGAAATGTGAATCCATAAGCGCTGCAATGAGGTTCTTTACAGAAATGGGGGTTAAAGATACGGTTTCTTACAGTGCTATAATCTCAGGCAGCGTTCAGGGCGGTTACGCAGAGGATGCCCTGAAACTTTTTCGCAAGATGCAACTTTCGAAAGTCCATATAGAGAGAGAAACCTTGATGGGCTTATTACCCGCATGCTCCTATCTATCTGCATTGCAACATGGGATCTGCGCCCATGGCTACTCAGTGGTACGAGGGTTCTCGTCAGACGTCTCGATTGGCAATTCCATAATTGACATGTACAGTAAGTGTGGTAAAATCGATGCTGCTAGGCTGTTTTTCGACGCCATGAATCAGAGAGATGTTATCTCATGGAACACAATGATCGTCGGCTATGGAATTCATGGGCAAGGAAGGGAGGCCATTTCCCTTTTCCAAGATATGCAGAGAGTGGGACAAACGCCAGACGACGTCACCTTCGTAGCCCTCCTTTCGGCGTGTAGCCATTCAGGGCTCGTCGACGAAGGGAAGCATCTGTTTCTAACTATGAGCCAAGAACATCATATCGTCCCAAATATGGATCACTATTTCTGCTTCGTAGATATGTTGGGGCGTGCTGGCCATTTGCATGAGGCTTATGAAACCATCGTTGCAATGCCTTTTCGAGCAGATGCTCACCTATGGAATGCTTTGCTAGCTTCTTGTAGGATCCATAGAGACGTCGAACTCGCCGAAGAAGTTTCGAGTAAGATTCAAGAACTGGGACCTCAAAGTCCTGGGAATTTCGTTCTGTTATTTAATCTGTACAGCAACGCTCAGAGATGGGACGATGCTGCAAATGTTAGAATACAGCAGAAAGATTTGGGCTTTAAGAAGAAGCCAGGGTGCAGTTGGATAGAAGTAAACGGAGTGGTTCATGCATTTGTCGGCGGAGATCGCAGCCATAAGCAATCTGCTGAAATATACAAGAAATTGGAGGAATTAATCGCCGAAGCTAAAATGCTGGGCTACTGCGCCGAGCATGGTTTTGTTTATCAAGACGTGGAAGAAGAAGAGAAGGACAAGATTCTAATGTACCATAGCGAGAAACTCGCCGTTGCTTACGGAATGATTAGTGTCAGGCCAACCCAAACCATTTTGGTGACCAAGAACTTGAGAGTTTGTGGCGATTGCCATGCTTTCTTGAAGTATGCTTCGATTATCTCTGATAGAGAGATAACTGTGAGAGATGGCCGTAGGTTTCATCACTTCAAGGATGGTCAATGCAGTTGCAACGAGTTTTGGTGATGGATGGGAATCTCTGCATTCTTGAATATAAATATCATTATTTATTATTTAGTAATTTGTTCGATAAAAAAACAAAATTTGTGACCGGCCGATTTACTACAGTACACAGTAGAGAAAGGACAGATTAAGTGAACAGTTCAGCGTATCTCTCTCTCTCTCTCTCTCTCTCTCTGTCATCTTGGATCTTGTGGTTGTTAATGTTGATGTGAAATGGGATGTTTGGGCGGCGCGAGTGGAAATGAAGGCTTGTGGGGATTTGGGTCGTTTCACGGCAGAAGCCCTAAAGGCCGAAGGAACGCCGCCGGTGGAGATTCAAATCGCGGGAATGGAAATGGCTACCGTTTTCCGGTGAACCAGGCGGCGGCGGCCGCCTCTCTGTCCTTGACCGGAGACACCATTGCGCAGCTCAGCAATCGATGGGTCAAAAGCTCGCGTTCTCGGTCTCTAAAGGTTAGTAATGCGCTTTTCGTTTGAGTTTGTATTCTTGTTGAGCGCAATCAATGGTGGTTAACTGCTATTGGGTTTGCCTGGGGCTGAGACCTTGGGACTTAATCGAATGAATTCTAACATGAATTTCGGATCTTACAACGTTTCTGGTGTGTATTCTTCTTTGTAATCAAAGTCTTTCTTCATTTACTGCTGCTTGCTTGGAAATCTAATGACCATAAAAGAATACCTTCCCATACAGGATCTTGTGGGTTCAATATTCTCTGAACACGATTGGACCCGAGCCATTCGAATGTCTTCGTATGGATTCCTTCTCTATGGTCCTGGTTCATACGCTTGGTACAAGTGCTTGGACCGCTATATGCCAACGCAAAATGTTCAGAACTTAGTGATGAAGGTAACTTTTGGTCTTTTCATTCTTCAAATATCATCTTAGGAAAAAATACCCATTAGTGTTTGGTTTACCAAACTCTCGTTTATATGCAGGTTCTGCTGAATCAGATTGTACTTGGCCCTTGTGTCATTGCTGTCATTTTTGCATGGAATAACATTTGGCTTGGGAAGCTCAATGAGCTTCCTGAAAAATACAAGAGAGATGCCTTCCCAGTCCTATATACTGGTAATTATTTTCTTTTTTCTCCCTGTTATGATCTCTCTATTCTCTGGTATTTTATCTTAAATATGTATTAGACTTCATCGATATCGTTCCTGCAAATCCCCATGCAGGTTGGAAGTTTTGGATTCCAGTCTCCATATTGAACTTTTGGTATGCAATGCATCAATTTAATTGTTATCCCACCCTAATCTTATTTGCATATTAGAATTAGAGGGCCTTTGCTGATGGACGTGCTAACATCTTCATAGTTCAAGTAGTTTAGAAACATATACCCAATCGATACATATGCTTTTAACGAGAGTTTCATTTGGGGAAAAAAACAACAAACTTGCAGGTTAATCCCTCTTCAAGCTCGAGTTGCTTTCATGTCGATGGGATCTGTTTTCTGGAACTTTTATCTTTCAACAACGTTGAGCAAGTAGTGTCTTACCAGGGGATTTACTACAATTGATATTGAATTGATCTCTTTATGTTAGTGTTAGTTTTTGGAAAAGGGTTGAATGAAATGCCCACTTGATCTATGAGGTGAAATGGAATATGTTTTTCCCAAGAATTATTCCCTTCTTTTCTCACTTTATGTTATTCTTGGCAAGAAACACGTAAAAATATTCTTGGTAATGGCATCTGACATTTCTTGCAACGATTGATTGGCACAAAGCAAGAAAGAATACATTATAGTACGAATATGTGGACGAATAAATAGATGTAGCTACCGCCCCGCCCCTTCTATTATAATTAGTGTTTTTCTGCGTAAAAGCTATTAGAAATAATAATCGATCGATCATGAATAATAATAGACTAGGCTCTCGTAGAAACCATCATAGAGGAGAAGAAGAGGACGACTATTGGGTTTATTTTCCTCGAGGTGGACTAATGGATGTTGTTCCAAGTTGGAGATCATCATCACTTGGACAGGTTTTCGTTTATTGCAAATACTTCATCTCATGCGCCAGAACTAAATCATAATTCAAGAAACCATAGCCAAGGCCAACTACGAAAAAGAAATAATGGGTTTTATCCTCTTTTTTCACCTGATATAAAAACTTTTTTTGGTATTGAAAGTTAATTTTATTTTATTGTTTTTTAATCTTAGAATCGCAGGAGACAAACTATGGACCCTTGGTGGTTGTTCGAGGAGGGGTTTGCAGGGGAGCCTAATTACGGTTTACCAAGGTCGAATTGTTCAATTCCTACTTCATTACCATATATATATATATATATATATATATATAAAACACATCAAATAAGCATTTGATCGGTTGTAAATGTCCCTAACTCTTCTTTTTTTTTTCTTTCTCATTTTGGTTTGACTATACGGTTTAACCAAAATTTAATGATCGGTTATCTTCCGTGTTAGCCGAATTTCGCAGCAGTTACTCCTCATCGACGACTACAATTCCCGCCCCCGACCCAGAGACGTTACTTTTCCTCCCCAACGGTTTGAAAGGGAGGAGCAGTTCTCGTCATCTTCTTCTTCGAAGTTGTCCGAAGAAGAACAAAAGAAAGCCCTCAACAAGCTAAGGAAGCAATTCTACAGCCCACACATGAGCAGCATATTCAAGAGGCTGGGCAACCAAAATTACCATCATGCCCAAATAGACGACGACTTGAAGAAGTGCGCCGTTTGCTTGGAAGATTTCGAAAGCAAGTGCTTCGTCACTTGTACTCCGTGCAACCATTTCTTCCACGAAGAGTGCATCGTTCCTTGGGTGAAGAGTGAGGGAAAGTGCCCCGTCTGTAGGTACGCTTTCGTGGAGAAGAATAATGTGAGATTTCGTTAGTATGAGCGATGATAATAATACCTACGTATTTGTGGGGGGAAACGTTATCAGAGATGAATAATCGACAACAACAACAACAACATCTGGTACATGAAAGGGAGCCGATGGAAAGACTGAACACTCGCAAAAGCATAAAAAATTCGCACACAACGGAAAAGTTGCACAAACTGAGCCGAATGAAAATGATATAAAACCTCTCAACTTTGTTCGTTCGTTTGTTTCTTATCTGATGTTACCTATACAGCAAAGCGCAGAAGCTACGTTCGTATTATTAGCAGAGTGCTAGCTCACAGTCGAGCAGGCGGCTGAGAATTTCCTCGCAGCTAGGCCGTTTCTGTGCTTCTGCCCAGCAATCTGCGATCACAATTATACTTTACTTCTCTACCATTTCTTGATAAGAGTCGAAGAAAATCAACTTGGCTTGCGAAAAAGGTTCTATTCGTTGATATATGAATGAAGCAAATCAGTTGAAGAATAACTCAGAGAGGGTGGGAAAAAGACTAAAACCCTCCGAAAAGAATTACTACAATGGCTTTCTTCAGAGTGGAAAAACGCAATCTCGCAATCGACATGTCCCCATTGGAAACCGACTTTTTTCCTCTAAATAAAAGAAAAGTGAAAATAAAATAATACCTGCAATCAAGGAGCCCAATGGACCTTCTGGGATCTCCAAACATGAACCCTCATTTGCAACAGCATACACAACCTAGACAAGTAGAAGAACATGAGAGAGAGAGAGAGAGAGAGAGAGAGAGAGAGAGAGAGAGAGAGAGAGAGAGAGAGATGAAATGAAAGTCTTGCATACCCGCTCGGTTGGTACACTATCCCACGGTCTGCTTAGAGTGCATAGTTCCCACATTATAACACCAAGGCTAAAGATGTCACACTTTTCCGTGAAAGGCTCATTGCGTATCAGCTCAGGGGCCATCCACTCTGGTGTCCCAGCAGACGAAGCGTCTTTAATGGGAGAATGTTCCATTATTCTTGACAGCCCAAAGTCACATATTTTCACCGTCCAGTGCTTATTCACGAGACAATTTGCACTTTTAAGGTCGCGATGTATAATCTTCATGCGATGCACCGACATCAACCCTCTTCAGCGAGCAAGTAGTTGTGGTATAGGAGAAGTCATTCACAATGCATAGGAAAGAAAATTATTTTTAACAATATAGGCTTAACAAAATAAATGTTAGCATTGTTATTCATGGATGCTGTATGCATGTTCATTTCGTAAATTGATCAGATAATTTCTTTTTTGTGACCAATACTTGACAAGGTAATAGTGATCGACTCTATTTTTGGTATGCTATTTTGCCTGAAGGTTATACTAAATCAAAAAGTGTGAATTTTGTATTTGTCCATGAAGACCCCATTTTATTGGAGAATGGTAAAAAGATCACCAAACCTGCATATATCCCGCAGCATTTTGATTCTCCTTCGCCAGCTTAGTTTCTTCTTCTGACCACTTAGGTGAATCAAATAGTACAATGACCCCATTTCCATATACTCAGTGACCATTGATAGACGTGGAGGTTTAGTGCAGGCACCAAGAAACAGTATAACTGCACATATAGGAGATGAAAGGTTTCAGCTGTAAGTTGTGAATTTTTCGCTCAAATTAACTGCACAGATAGGAGATGAACTTGAAACACTAGTGCCAACAGCCAAATGATATCTTTACAACGACAAATCGCTAAATAAATCAATGATCCAGTAAAAGTTGCATAGAGAAGTACCATTTGGGTGCCGAAGCCGACTGATAGGGAAAAAAAGAAGGCAGACGAACAGTTAGAAAGCTAAGAATATGATATACAGGCAAAAATATACATATTTTAATAAAGTTGATCTGTAGTCATCACACCTGAGGATGGATATTTCGTTGCAAAAATCCTCCATGTTCTCTGCCGTAAGGTCTTGCTCCAGAAAAACTTTCACAGCAACCTCAGTTCCATTCCAGACACCACGAAAAACTTCACCGAAAAATCCTGAATAAAGATCCACATCAAAGAGGAAGCAGCCTATATTAAGATATAGTGTGGCAGGATGGACTAGGCTCACCAATTCCTACACGAGTGCCTATAGTTATCTCTGCAAAATCAATATTCCACTCTTCATATGGTAGCAGGGGTTTATTCTGGAACATGGGTGAATCAAGAACTTTGTGCCAAGTTGAAACCATTTCTTCATTTTCTCTGCGAGGCCCACTCCTATCTGGAGTCTGACTCCTGAACTCGTGAGGAGATGATGGTAATGAGACGGCCTTCTGAGAACTGTGCTTCAAAGGCCTAGCACCAGAGAGTTTGTCCTGATAATGAGGTCGTTAACCAAAAATAGAATTTCTTAGATAAACCAGGGACTAATCAAAGAAGACCGGTAATTGGAGTGGTCAAAGAGCAGAATTAGAAGAAAGAATAGGGAAATGAATGAAAAAGAAAATCCAATTGGAAGAGGTGAAAGAAAAGTTACAATGATCTTTACGGCAATGATGGAAGATCTTGACCCAAAGTATGCAGGACAGCTACAGAAAAAAAGGATTAAAGAAACTTACATGATTTGTCGGTTCTGCGTCAAGTAAGTTATTCGAACCAAAAGAATTAGAGCCACGTTCGCCTTCTTCCTGCACGCGATTCTGCTTCAGCGACTCATTCATTGCTCGCACAGCCCTGAAATGATCAAAATAATTATGTACTTCTGAAAGTCTAATTAAAATGTCAGGTTACTAATTTACTAATCTGTATGATAATCAAATCACAATATATGTCCTCTTTTAGTATCAGCCTTATGATTCTAGTATGTTAGCTTCCTCAAAACCAACAAGACTTTGCTATGAGAGGGTCATATGCATGTTAGTCCCACCATATTCCACGCAGTTTACTCAAGAATCTTTCGCTCAATATAGCTAGTATAATTTAAATGGATGATTTTTCTAGTGCGGATTAAATGTGCACAAATCTCGGGCAAGAAAATATATCAACCTCACAATGTCGTCACCAATTTCTGGTGTCATGCTAATGCTCCTTCTTCTTATTTTACGAACATCTGATGTCGACGCGCCTTCTGACCTGCTGTAAACTATATCTTAATATTGAAAAACATCAGGAAAATACTACCTCGAAGATAAAGATAACTCCATGTTTGTTGGTACTGGTAAGTAAGGTACTAAACCACAGGCCAATATAGTTAATGTTATTTTCACTGTACATTATTTGAATTATACAAGAAGTATACCCTGACTGGACTACGCACTGGCACCAAGAAACAGAATATTACTAGGCATCAACTAATTAACAGAAACAGGTAACTGGTAAAGAAAATGTGTTGGAAAATTCATCATATGAATAGTAAGAAATTTAAAAAAATTGGCATATCACTCGGAACAAAAAGGAAAGCAGAAGAAGAGAACCTCAATAATGTACCTTGACGCTACAATGGTATTAGTAAAGGCTCCAAAGGATTTATTATCTCCACTGAGAACAGATCGACCACGAGGGCGCACTGAAGGATGTTCTGGACTGGAAAATTATTAAAACCATTCAGCTGAGAGTTTTAACCTGAAAACTCATCCAACTTAACAAATAGTAATTTGTAATATAACTGCATAGATGAAGAATAAGGCGATGTTTGAATCACCGCTAAATAGCATTTGTATGATCATTAAATTTTTAAACAGCATAATAGTCAAGGAGTCTCATGTAACTCAGATGCTCGTTGCAAACCATAACGGTTTTTTAAGCATTACTTTAACTGGATGAATAATGGGAAATTCAGAAAAGCTCATGCTACAGGATACATATGAACTAAAACACAAGACCAGCAGAATTGACCTTAATATATCAGAGAATTCAGAATTGACCTTAATATAACTTGAACTACAAAAAGTGAAATCAACTGAAATCCAAGATGTGTTTGACATAAAGGACAATTTAGTGTATGACAGGTGGTGTCCAGAAAACCTTGAACTTGCAGTCCTTTGCTCGGTGATGACCTTTCTCCTACTCCTCCGCCAAAATGCAGCAGCTATATTTGGTTCACTATGTGATGAGCTGAAAATACAAGAACAATGAAAACCCCTTAGTAAAAATTTATTTTCCATTTGATCCAAAAAGATGTGAGATTGAGATAGGTCATCTAACGCTGAAATTTGATGAACAGAAAAGTGGCAGAACCTTAATTTTCTGTCAACAGAATTTGATCTCATTAACATATTCCTCAGTGAAGGCCCTGCGACATTGGAAGATGCTTCCAGCCTTCGTTGGTACAGCGGGCCATCTTCTTTCTCGCCACTGCATGAGCATAGGTTGTGAGAAAAACAAGGAAGAATAAATACAAAAAAAGGGATCATGAGGCATATCCTTTCTCTTATTTCCCTAAAAAGACTGATCGCGTCTCTTGTTTCCCTAAAAAGTCTGATAGCGCCACAACGGACGTCTATACCAAGTGATGCTTCATTGTACAAATGTATCTAACATCTGATAACTATTATGATATGCAAGTCTAAGAAGGCTTGGTCTCGTACCTTTCGGGATCAACTCTCTCTGAAACCCCATAAAGCGGGCTGTTTGGTTCTAACGGTGAATCACAAGAATCATTTTCAGCAGAATCACTCTCCCCAGCAGCAGATATATGAGTCATAAAAATAGCTTTAGTGGATCGGGGTATTAGCTGGCCAGGAAACCGCATCAAATCAACCAGCAATTCCACAGAGTTCAGCACAACCAAGACAGACATATGTTTATACGAGTCAACACACTCAGAAGCCACTTCAGTAGGTAAACCCTGAAACCACAGGAACAGGAAGTCAGGTATAAGTTTTGACAGTGCCATTTTCATTTCATGATTTGATCTTCACCAGATTATAGGAGGGAACTTCGTGATAAAATCTATTCAAACTGCACTTACCACCACAAGCCTACTTTCAAGTCCTACAGCATCCGCAAGAACCTTAAATAGTATAGCACGAGGTCTGCATGCACCATGCTTTATTTGTCCTAGCATCTGCACACCTCTAATATCAGATATATCTGAGGTCTCCTGATGTGTGCTACTCCTGGGACTAAGGTCTGAGCACGGACGCTTGTAAAAATCAGATACCTGTTCAGCGGAAGACCATTACAGTATGTATGAAGTGGCTGACTCGTAGAACTACAACACGAGTGCAAGAAAAAGAACACTCAATCCAGTATAAGGAATCATGAAGATGATACTCACCAATCCAGCTATTTTTTTTATTACGGCTGCGGGATTACTGTTCAAACCTCGTACCAAAGTTACAATTAACCGCTTCAGCATAGCGAGTTTTCTATCTTTATCTGTATCTACAAGAATAACGTCAGCTCTCAAACCCTCAGGCTCCAACGAATGAAGCTCCTCCAACGTAGGAATATCTTCAAAAAGTTCCTTTAGCTTTTTATCCTACCAGAAAACATAAAAATGCCTCTCAATTTGAAAATGGAATAAGGGCAATGACGGAAGTACAGCCACAGATTACATGCTCAGAAGAAAAAGTTGAAAATCAAGATCCCACTTTGGAAGCACTTATTGCTATAGCATTTGGAGTTATTCAGTCCAGTTCCTAAAGTAATTAGAATAGATTCAGCTAAGCTGAATGGCATCCCAAAATAATGCCGTAATTTATTTATTACACGTTACTAAGTAACCCATGCTTTTCCATTATCTTAGCTATAAAAAGGTCACTAATAGTAAATTTTCTCGTGAAATCATATTACTCATCTAAGACTTGTAGTGACTTCAAGATTACTATTTTTAGCGGTAAGTTGTAATTTTGAAATGCTCCCAACTTCAAAATTTGCAGAGGGAGAAGAGGAAATGGAGAGGATGATAAAACAATTTTCTTTTTCAAATTTGAAAAGAACGGACACAATACTATTTTTAGTTATAATCAATAAAATGGTACTTTGTAGTCCCCACAATCAAAATAATATGGAATATGACTACCAAGGAAGTTGGACAACGTACACTTTCACGAGGTTAAATACTGATCGAAATTTAAAAACCATATAACTATCAATGATGGAAAACAGCTAATTCTCACTGGTCTAGGGGATGAGAGGAAGGAAGCACCACTCAGGCATGAGGTATACACTAGGAAGTCAATGGACACTGCATTACAGTCAACAATCTATGGGTCTTGGTCACAAGTAATACTTATTCAGAAAACATTTATAAACCCCGATTTGGAAACATGTTTTATAAGGAGCTTGCAGAGGCTATTTGTCCTACTAATGCACGTGAAAAATCAGTATCCACTATCCAGTTCTCTTACTGACTAAAAACTGAAACATTATTAGCATTGAAGAACGCAGGAAAGTTGACGAATGACACTTTTCAAAGCATGGATATATTTATAGAAAAGCCGAAAATGTAAGCAGCAAAAGCATGTCGTGTAAACATTTTCATTTCTAAACAGGCAGGAAAAATAGCATAGTGCACAAACAAGGTGAACTGACGGATTAGTGCTCACGGGAACGACATAGTAGAACCCATTTGGAATTGGTTCAGATAGAACTCCAGTGGTCCATAGGATCTGAGATGCTCTTCTATGATGTGGCAGTCTATCATACTTCTCTTTGATATCAAAATCTTCACTCCTTGATGCACTAACCCTGGATTCCAAGGTTAGAGATCCAAACTTTTCATCATAATCTGAAGGCCACCATGTCGAATTGGGAGATCTTTGTTCCCGGGATCCAGCTTCATCTTGCATATCCTCCATGTTCAATATAATTGAATTAAAATACCATATTCCATCACCTCCCTCTGCCCATATAAGCACTTATGAGTTATCTATCAGCCTCAGATAGGAGCCCAACAAATTGACGAACCAACCAACTCCCAGCAAGCTTGACCTATGCAACCTGATAATACCTGGCGACTGGAGTATTAAGCCTCAGTTAGACATAATTTTCTAGAACTCATGGCACTCATAGTCACGGCATCAAACATAATTTAGAACATCACTTCAGACGGGACTATACCTCTAACGCACAGTGTATTGTCGGTTCCCTTGTCAAATTTATTCAAAATTTTAAGAAACTATACCACATATCAAACTAGACTCCAATCACATTTCTAATAACTCAGGAGATCAACCCAGCAAACTGATCTTTCACGTACAAATTCATCACCAAAATCATCATGTATTAACTACAAGTTTCGTCTCCAAGAATAAAAACAAACAACGTCTAGAGGATTAAAATGGTCACTAAATGAAGTCCTTGAGCTCGCCCCAGTCTGCCATATCCCAAATCTCATACATCAAGCTCAACTAAAACCTAGGAAACTGGACAGCTGTCAGCTACAAACATACTTTCCTACACAAAATCCCAACGAAAAATGGTATGAAAAAGTTCCAGATCTATATGTACACCTAAAAACATACTAGAAAACAAATCTTACGGTTCGCTACTTCCCCTCAAGCATTTCACTCAAATCAACCAAAGTCACGAAACATCAATATTACAGAATTCAGCTGAACGAAAACAAAAAATCGCATATTCCAGATGCAAACTCAGTTAACACACCAATCAAGATCGAAGAGCCTACCTCCAGCAGATCTTAGAAGACAAGCTCAACCAACAACACATCACCAGCACTCTCAAACTACCAAAATCAAAATGCCAGGTAAAGGAAACAAAAACTAATTGAAATCGGATCAGTGTAAATATAATTAAAGCTCATAAACTCAGAGAGAATAGTTGGTCGCAATAGTGTTGTCGATTTTATATAATTGGAGGCGGGGGTTTAGTTACGCATTCCAATCAGACTCATTTATTATTAGTAGTACTGCCTTTTTCTGATTTGGGGCCAATACTACTTTCAATTTTCCTTTTTCATTTGTTTCGAGACTAATTATTAATTTCCATAGCTAAGTGAATAAAAAATTCATTTCGTTGCTCACAATTTGTTGCGGTTTATTTAATACTCCACCAGTCAAGGTGTAACGTAATTAGCTTGTCATTTAGGTATTGTAGGTTGAGATCACGAGGCAAAGTCGCAACAAATCCATCTAATCCTATTTTATAATTACAATTTTATCAACATAATCCAAAGTGTCTCGATATGGTCCGTAATATATTGATCGCTGAATGAGTCCAAGAGATGTAATAAAAATATTCCTTACAACTGAAAGTCCCACTATCATCATCCATCAATGAGATGATCAAAGAGTTGGCTTATAGCCCAATGAAGCCATTGGAAAACCCTTGGATATGGAAGCTAGATTTGGGAAGATAGTAGCAGCAGAAAAATTAAGGTTGAAATGAATACATACGACGTTGAACTTCGATCGTCATTGCAGCTGCAATCTTGTGTATCGGTCAGCTGCCATGGACAACGACTGTATTGTAATAGGGAAAGATCGACCCATCTGCAAAAGAATCGAACACAGTCGAAGTTTGTTTTTCCTCAAACACAAAAGTCATAGGCAAGGAGAATACTAACTATTGTAACGTACCGTACTGCAAATGTGAAAGGAGTCCACATAACCAGCATATTTAGAACCTGCAAATAACAGAGGAAAAAACATCGTCCACAGAGGAAGGAAGATAAACCCAAGTAAGAAGATCGTTGTCTGCCGACTTACTCTTTTTCAAACCAGCAGGTTTTGCAAGCAAAAGAGCATTGACGAAAGCACCAACGTTCTCTCTTAAAGCATCATCGGAAAAACTAACCTGTATAACTAACGGGTCAGTTACCGAGCAGAAAAGTTGCAGCTACAATGTAAAACAAAGTATCTGAGTTGGAGGAAAGCCATATTCATACCTTCCCAAGTCCTACATGTACGATTGCAGTTTTGTCTTTCTTGAAAAGGACACTCTGCTCCTTTGCCTCTTTGACTGTTCGAGATAATTCGTTTGTTACAGTGCCTTTCTGCAGTTCACAGCCATATCAGTGTGTGTTCTCACCTATCAGAACTGAATATAGGAAAATATTTGTGTTGTAATACATACTCTGTAGTCAGGCATTAGTTGCTTCAGATTTCTGGATAACTACACAAAAAAAAAAACAATATTGAGCATGAGAGAAGATGATCAGCAATATGAACATCATTAAATAATTCAAAATTAAACCTTTTTCACGTGTTCCATCATGGAGGGAGTGGCTATACACTTGTCAAAATCCACCTTCAATTCACCTGCATGCAATGAAATTAGGGACTGATGTATAGAAGCTACACAAGTGCAAAACTGGCAATACGAACTAATATGATAAAAAAAAATGGCAAAAATTGTTGATTACCAGAACGAATCCTCTCCACAAGCTCTGGGCCACCAACAATGTCTGCTCCGGCATCTCGGGCTTCATCAGCAGCAGCACCTTCCGCAAAGACAGCCACTCGATATGTCTACAAGACATGTCAGTATCGATTAATAGTAGTAGCAAAATATGGTACCCAGACAAGATAAGATTATAGATAATGCACATTGTTTTACCTTACCAAAACCATGTGGAAGGCGCACAAAACCACTCAGCTTCTGCATTACAAATAATAGTGAGAAAGGTATTTCTCTTATGGTGGAAGGTAACAAAATTTCATCACAAGGATAATATAAAGGCATAAAGGTTTGTAGTCTGACAAAGCAAGTGAAAATAACAGGGTAAGAGCACTATACCATTTGAAGTACACTATCTAAAACATGGTCATACGACTGATTTTGTCAGCTATATGAGTGCCTAAAGATAATAAAGTACAGACTGTTCTTTTCTGTCCGAAACTACTTTCATTCCATTCTGTTATAAACCCTGACATTACATCATCACTGTTACATTAATATGCATACAAGAAACAAAAAGATACGTACCAGATCAGTTCGCCGCAGATCAGGAGTCATTTTGACATGGGCTTCTAATGTTTCATCGAAAGTTGGCCTGGCATTAGCCTGTGAAATTGTAGAATCCAATCATGCCAAGTCATTATAATATGAATACTAGATTAAAAGCATCGCAACAAGACATTAAACAACTAGACAGCATCGACACAAAACAACTCCACCAAGAAATAAGGTTGTCGAAATGCTAAGATAACAAACAGGCTTCCTAAGCCGAATGGACTCTTGTTAGAAACTCTGAAATCGATAAGAGCAAACAGTAAAAACATATGCTACCTTGACAAGCCGAATGGCCTCCTTGAGATCGTAAACCACCTTGCTTTTCTTCGTCTTCTCATCTTTCTCGGCACTCTCCACCTTAATCAGCTTTGGAAATGGCAAATTCGCTTCCCTTTCGTCGTCCTCTTGCTTCCCATACCTCAGCAATCCCAACCTCCTCACGTAACTAAACTTCTCCTCCTCAATCGCCCTACCGTCCCTATCGAACTCATCGCGCCTCTCAGCCTCCTTCTCCTCCGACGCCTGCATTTTGTCCTCCGGCAACGGCGCAACTCGGGTCGGGTACGACACCGGCGAAACGACCGACGTATCCTTCATATAACGCAGCTCGTCTCTCGACCACGAACGCGCGTCTTCGGAGTCAACGTTCGCCGGCCGCAGCTCTTGATTTTCTTGTCGTCTATATTCCTCTTCGGAGGGAGGAGGTTTGGGCTTCGGTTCGTAGGAAACTGGCTGAATTGGCAGGGGATTACGGGCATTAGAATCGGATTCCGAGCTAAGAAATCGCCGGGCGACGAGGTTGATCAGAGAATGATTATTGGAAAAGCTTCGCCGCGTCTTATTGAGCAACAAATGTTTGATCATTGTCATTGTTGAACAGACCTTTCCTTCAAGCTGAGCGATCTTCTTGAAGTAGACTTACAGAGCTTGCTTACCGTGGAGTGGAAATAGTAGGGTTTCTCCTAAAATCTCTTTCCAAGTCTCAACGTAATTACTGTTTGACACCTGCAATTAGAATATTTACGTATTTGCCACATTTTCCGATTCTAATACTCAATTTGCACCACTCCTGAATCTTGTTCCGATGCATAATATATATATATTATTTTAAAATTATTATCTTAATTTAATTTTAATAATATTGTAAATTAAATTAATTATATGTATTTATAAATAGATAAATTTGCAACACTCATTAATTATAAAATTTTAAAGCGCATGTGAATAACTATATAATTTAAGGTAATATATTAACGGGCATGTATTTTATATATTCATATTTTATTAAAGTTTATATAATAAAACTAATTTAACAGGTCTTATATTGACAACTTCTATCAAATGCTCACGCTTAATAAAAATGTATAAATATATGTCTTGTTTATTATCAACTAAAAACTAAATTACAGATTTATATCAAATTATTATCATATGATCATATCTGATAATGGAACGGGGAAGATTGTAAATTAAATCTTAATTTTTTTTAACGAAAAGGAAAAACGAGGGAAGGTTGTAGTTTGGTATCTTCTATTATTACATCATCTGATCTGAGGCTGGAAACAACACAATTTCATTCATTCCTCCAGCTTATACATCCTCAGTCTGGAGTAGCCATTAATGTAGAGACCATACTGAATGATAAATTCCATCAAGAAAATACAATCTTATGCAGATCAGATGATGTCTCGAATCCTCGAATCGATCGCAAACAAACGTTAAGCGAAAAATATCAGAAACTTGAATTGATTTTATTGTATTATGGAAGCGAGCATTTGAATTACTGGGCTCCTTTAGAGAGATCCTCGAGTGCCTTTGATATCTGCTCCTCGTTCAAACCTTCAAGGCGTATTCCTCTTTCCACGCCCAAATCTGTTGCACGTCGCATTATAGTAAATGTTATAACAGACCAGAATATTGCTGTGTATCCATTGTAAGAAGATAACAAAACTATTGACAAAGATCCTTGAGGGTGAGACCAAGATTGCGGGCAGAGAGGTGAAGCACGGTTCAGAATATAGAAGTAGAGTCGATTAACACGTTCAGCAATCAACTTTCAATGGTATATTAATCAGAAATGCTTTCAACGCATAATCGAGTAGCACTGGTATGGTAGATATCTAACTGATCTAAGATCACCAAGTCACAACTAAGTCACTAGCAAGAAACTTCTCCCGCGAGTCTATAAGATCACCCTCATATATACCATTCACTCAGAAGACCAGTTGGTCGGTGAAAAGACATAAACTGTATCGTCTAATTAAAACATAAACTTACTCAGTCTACAAGTTATGTCCCAAATTCAAACTGTTAGAGCACGAAAATGAGAAGAACATAATGATTGAGAATCAACACGCCTGCTCAAATCGGTCAACAATGATGTCATAATCCAACCATGTTCAGACCGTCCAACAACAAGGGGCAGAAACAAGGTGGTCACAGCACGAAGGTTTCATTTTTATTTCATCTACATAATACCGTTACGAACTCGATACAAGGAAACGCCAGATTCACTCAAATTGAATACTGCTTCAAATATAGATTGCAAAATTAATCAATTAAGGCATAGAAAGCTGAAATTCAGAAACCACAACAAGGTATCTGCAAAAGACAAATTACCATATCTAGCCCAGAGCTGAGGCTCGATCCCAGTGGCCTCGCGGATCAGAATAGGGAGCCTAGGATTCTTCGTCTTCAGATCCTTATAATTATTCTCAACGAAAGCTCTGCCCAAATCACGGATCAAAAAATTAATCAACAACAGACACAATTCAACAAAAGCAGCGAGAAACGGAGAAGAAACCTAGTCGAAGCACTGGACGGTGAAGAAGGCGACAATAGGATGCGAAGCTCCTTTAGGTTCCGCGAAAGCTGGCTTCTCCACGACATTGTTGTCCAATTAGCTCATACAATGCGCTGACAAAAATTCGATTCGATCTCTTCACTACTATCTCACAAATTCAGCTATGCTAGGGCTCCCGAAATAATCAAAGACAAATTGTACTTCAGTCCCTAATAACTTCAGTAATTAGCAAAAGGTCTAGCAAAGGGTCGTTTAAGAAAGTAGCCTAAAAATAAGGGTTACTTTAGTAAAATAGCTCCTTTTTTACTGCCAACGACGCTTTCTAAATCGCTGCTTGAATAGCGATTTCTTCAAGAAAACTCAAAGACGGTTGACTTTTTTTCTATAAGTCGAACTAAGTTTACTTTCCATGGCTAAGTTGACTTAGCTCCAATCTTTGCTGCTAGCGCAAGAGATTGTCATGGTCGGCGAATAATAATGCATGTGGCTCGTGGATGAAATGTGTGTGTTTGTGTGTGCTTTTAAGTATATATAATCATAATCGACGTTAAACATAGGCAAATAGAAAAAAAAAACTAAGTACATATAGTTCATCGCAGCAAATTGTATTGCATTGAAGAAGATGACGGTACTTTGCTCTCTCTTTGTCTTTCTCTCTTTCCTTTTGAATTAATTTATATGAATCGTATATCGCCCTTTGTATATGTTCCTTCAACAGATCACAGAAATGCGTGTTCACATAGATTGCGCGGGGTGTGAGAAAGAGATCAGAAAAGCCCTCCAAAAGGTTAAAGGTAAATAAAATTTTTATTACTAGATATCTACATAGGAGCAAGAATATATGTATGTCAGGGAACAAAATAAATAATCAAATAGGAGTGGACGATGTGGAGATAGACATGGGGTTGCAGAAGGTGACGATTACTGGTTGGGCAGAAGAGAAGAAGCTTCTGAAAATAGTGAGGAGGAAAACTGGGAAAAGAGCCGAGTTATGGAATTTTCCATTTAATCCACACATGAGGAGCAATAATTTCGTGGGACACCATAATAAAACTATAAATAATAACAGCAATTACATGAACTATTCTTACAATGGTTCTACTAGTTATTACCCGACTGAACAACCATCGTCGTACTATAATTACAACAAGCATGGATATAATTATAACAGCACTCACCACCATTCCACCTACGCAGAAAGTCGTCCCGGCGATGCTTTTAGCGACGAAAACCCTCATGGTTGCTTTGTTATGTGATCGATGTGTTAGAAAATAGTTTGTCGTCGTCAAGTGCGTCGTATTTTTCAATTTTAGTATGTTATAATGTTGATAGTAATTAAATGTTGCATTAATTTGATGTGTCGAAAAAAATTACATACTAGAGAATCCATAAAAAGGAGAAAAAATGTAACAAATTGACAATTAAAAAGACTCATTTAAATGATCAAAACCCCCATCCCATTTCAATACATTGTCAAAGTGACAATTACCACCCATAAAGATTGAATCTTTTTAACCAATTGAAGACCCATCAACTTCGTCTATTTCTTCTGCATGAATAGTACAAAAGAATCACATACCCAACAAACCTATACCCCAAGAAAAACCCTAACATCACAAACACATTACTCCATTTCTGCGCCTCATTCAAATTCTGCTGCGCCAAGAACTGATCGCCGTACATCAAACACTCGCCTCCGCCGAAGCCTTCCAAGCACCTCATTTTCCCTCCTTGGCCTCCGTACTGATTAATCATAAAGCACTCGAAAGGATACTTAAACAAGCTCACCCACTGCATGAAACCCCAAAACCTAGGAATCGCATCCTTCGCAAGAAAGTACCCCGAGAAGAGAAAAAACGAGCCCATGAATCCCGCTATCAAGGACATGCCCGTAATATAGTCGGGCACGAAAGCGCTGAAGCACGCCACGAAAGAATTGGACATCAAAACGACTAAGTAGACGACCAAAGTGAAGTAGGCAAATCCACCCATTCCGTCCCTTCTCAACCCCACGAGCCAGTAAACTGGGGCGCTGTAGAGGAGCGCTACGATTAGTAGAAATGGTAGGAAAACCAACGTGTTCGACACGACGTAGGAAGAAACCCTATAAGCTCCCCTCGACGTCTCCCTTGCTACGATCTTCCTCTCTTGTAAGAAAATAGGCAGCGCTTCGGTCGTGGTGGACATCAAGAACGTCAGGGTGAAGGCGAAAAACCCTAATTGGTTTTGCATCTTTGCCTCCTTATTCGAAAACGAACCAACGAATATGGTCCCGAATACGATCCCCGCTAGTAGGGCTTGCACCGTTCTTGCGGCGAGTAACTGCTTGGTCCTAAAAACATTCTTCGACATTCTTTGACTTAGGATCACCACCTCCTTGAACCGAGAATTACAGTACGAAACCCCTTTTCGATCTTCTTTCTCGGCCTGTTCGAACGACCCAATAAAATCATGGTCCTTTTCTTCTTCTCGCCGTTCTTCTAGGGTTTCCATGACATCGATCGCAAACTCTAGGGCATTGACGTGCCTGGGAATGCAATAGCCCGCTGACTTTATAACCCCTTCTAACATCCCCAGCGAACCGTTGTGAACCACCGAGCCGTGCGATAGGAGAACGACTCGGTCGAAAAGGTCCACGATCCTAAACCCTGGCTGGTGTATGGTCAGCACCACGGTCCTGCCGTGGCCCTTAGCCATGGCCCGCAGCAGCTGAACCACGTGCAGGGCCGATCCCGAGTCGAGCCCGGACGTCGGCTCGTCGAGGAAGAGAACCCTCGGCTCGTGGGCTAACTCAACTCCGATCGAAAGCCTTCGCCTTTCACCGCCCGAGATTCCCCTCGGCTCATCGCCGCCGACCCTCGAGCGAGCGACGTGGTCCAAGCCGAGCTCCTTCATGAGCTCGGCGGCTCGAGCCTCGGCTCGGCTACGGTCGGCTGATTTGAGCCGAAGGAGGGAACTGTAAATTAGGGTTTCTTCGACCGTCAGCAGAGGGAAGAGGGCGTCCGTCTGAGTGACGTATCCCGAGATTCTTCGAAAGTGGACCGCGTTTGTAGGTTGGCCGTTGACGCGGATGTTCCCGGAAGACGGCGGGACGGTCCCCGAGAGGGCGTCGAGGAGGGTCGTTTTTCCCGAGCCGCTGGGGCCCGCGATTGCGGTCAGTTCGCCGGGCTTGGCGTCGCAGTTTACGCTCTTTAAGATCGATTTTGAAGTTTTGGCGCCGGTTTTGTGGCTGGGCGAGAGGAAGAGGGCGTTTTTCGTCGGGGAGATTTTGTAGCATAGGTTTTCGGTTTTTATTTCGTAGGTGGTTGTGAGGTGGGGGTGATTCGGACATGGTTTTTTAACTGGTAATAGATCCATGTGTGGGCAGATGGAAGGGTTTGAGAGGTGAAGGTAGGAAGGGGAAGATGAGCTAACTCTTTGTGTATAAGGAGATTTTTATTACATATATAGTGCGTTTTTGGTCGTAGGTGTGATTTTTTGTGTGAGCATTTGCATGCATGTACGTCGTGGGTGAGGACCTTTTTTCACCTAGAAGAGGGATAAAAAAATGGTGTGATTAAGGTGATTAATCATTGTAGTTTGAATTTAAAAATTTCAAATTTCGGGTAAATGTCGTGTGCTAGGGCTCAACTTGTAAGCATAAGCGTGGTTTATTTTTGTGAAGAGTCACGTGGTTTTGCAATTAATAATACTTGATTTGGGAAAGTATCGTGACCATGTAATGATTTGTTTATGCTCTAAGATGTGTATCGTCACATTTTTTAGCCTTCTATGTATTCACGGATTTCCCGTCACTATCACGCAATTTGACAAGATCAAAATTACGTATTTTTTTATTTTACATTTGGAGTCAACTTACAATTTCTTTTATTTTACTTGCATGATTCCAAGTATACTTATAGTGCTTCAAAGGTAACTAATATTTGGATTTAATAATTCATATTTGCGATGCGTTTACACAATCATACAAGTTGATGTTCCCATACATTGCATCTCTTAGCAACTATACTCCAATTTATACAAAAAAATATATATTGAGAGTATATGATATGCGTCAGCTATGCTCGCTGCGACTTGATGTGATCAACATGCACAAAAAAATATATATTACGAAGAAAAACAATAATTTTTTATCACGCATGACGGCTATCGATTATATCTTCTTCCAGTTAATTAATTACAAAATCGCTACTCAAAAAGTTAACCCATATTTCGCGACACTAAATGACGTAATGGCCCAAAGATCGCGGGGCTCCGACCCGACCCTGAAATGAGTTATTCGGACTCACCCGTAAACAAAGTGGCATCCGTCATAACCTGATGATGACGTCATAGAGCATCAGCACAAATTATAACCAAATTAGAACAAAAAGAAAAACGACCGACGGAAGGACTCACTGGGATCGACGGTGACGAGCAGCGCCGTCCCGCCGAAGTCGCAGGTTCCTCCGGCGACCTTCGTCCTCTGCCAGTAGCTGTTAAACGCGTAAGACGCGTGAGAAATAAGCGATTGAGGCTCGAAGCACGCGCCGCTGGGCTGGATCTGCGAGCAATCGGCGCCGGACGCGCAGGCGTAGTTCATCGCCTCCTGGATGATCGGTCCCGGCACCGACGCCTTCGCCACGCACCACATAGCGGTGGCCGGCGCACGGTACGGAGGCGGCGGCACGGTGGGCGGAGGGTAGACGATTGGGGGCAGGAATCTAGGGTTAGGTGTGCTGTAAGATGGGCTTGGAATGTATATCGGTGGGCTCGCTGGGACTGTGTAGCCCGGCGGGCTTGGCTCGTAGTAGTAAGGCGTTGGCGGGCCTAAGATGGGCTCAGTGGGCGATGGAATGACCGTGGATGGTGGGCTCGTGATAGGCTCGGTAGGTGATGGTGGGCTCGTGACTGGCTCAGTAGGGGTTGGAATTGTAGAGTAAGGTGGGCTCATGGCTGGCTCGGTAGGGGTCGGTATTGTAGACGGTGGGCTTAAGAAGGGCTCGGTGGGTGAAGGAGTAGTGCCTTGTGGTGGGCTAGGGTTAGGAGGTGTTTCTGGGGTTGGGCCGGGGAATGCGGGCGGGCCCACGATCGGGCTCGGGATTATTGAAGGGGGTGTGAAGGGTGGGTATATGCAGTACGGAGGGTTTGGAGGTTCGATGGAAGGATACGGCGAGAGAGAATCGAAGGGCGGGAGAGAGATGGGAGAGCTCAAGTATGGGTCGGAGCTCGACGACGTGCCTAAGTCGTCGTCCGTATTAGTTATGGATCGGAATTTCGTCCTAGGGACGTGTTTTTGGTCGTAAATTGTTTTTGCATCTGTGGAAGGAATCAAGAAATATCAGTAGTTATTAGTTCAAACTTTTGAAGTAAATAACTACTTGGTGAAAGTGTGTGCAATAACTTACCACAAGCCACAAGACAAGAAATGGCCGTTAAACAGAAATAAAGGCTCAAGACGAATAACCGCCGCCTTAGAAATGCCTCATTTTTGTCCATTCTCAAATATTAACTAGCTCCTCAGAGATTATCAATGGAATAGACGTATATGTTTCTGTGTATATATATTGCGTAGGAAGAAAAGGGACCAACACACAAAAAGGGGGACTTAGTGTAGTTCTTTAGTAGCGTAGTAGTTCACTTTGAGTTGCCACAGCATTGTAGAAAATGTGTTGGAGAAGAAATGAAAAAGAGTATGCATATATAGATATTGATATGGTGCGTGAAGAAGCACATATTCTTGCCTTCACATTGTCAATCTAAACAACAAAAGCTTGGGTTTTTGCTTGCTTTTTACTCAAAGGGCTCGTATATGTCTCCTCCTCTTCGACTGCGGTGGATTTTAATCTTTGATAACTCTGAAATATAATGTGGATATAAAGAGCTTAGTAGAGTTGCTTGCTAATATGCCCAAGATTTATAGAAAGACGTCTCTCTGTATATATCTCCACGTCATCTCCATCTCGGCAAGAAAAATACTTGCATTCAATTTAATTCGCGCAGGGGTATATTTGTCAAATCGCTTACATTTCAAAACGCACCCCAACGGTCTATAATACTTGAAAGTTGAAACACACGTACACTTTACTCTTTCTTCGAAATCGCACTGCTATTGGGATTTTAATTCGCTATGGTATACCTTTTCGATTTTTCTATGTAATTGCGCAATTCGTCTCTTCCGAGAGTCAATCTCGCCGCAGTTTATTGTGATATTTATTTGATTATGACGATTTGTTGTTGTCGTCAACATCCGAAGGACGGTTTCAAGTGGTGAAGAATCTTGAAGAGATCAAAACAGCCTGAAAACAGCCCTAATCATTTACCAGACTTCCTATTGTTGTAGATTCGAAGATATGGTGGCTGTTAAGGTGAAATAATCCGAAACCCCATTCTACTCTCATCGGTTTGCATTTTTAGTTAATAGACTTCGTAATGTCAGTAGTTGAATTACAATTTCGTTCTATGTGTAACCCATTTTACACGAGGTCCTGAATGTTTATTTGTCTGTTTCTTGGTATGTTTCTGTTGATTTGGGGTTCGGTTTTGAAATGATATGATCAGAAACCTATTAATTTCATTCTTTTTTAAAATTAGCAGAAACTGAATCCTATGGCAACTCGCGGAAAACAAGACCAGAAGATGACTAGAAGCGGTGATATATCTTGTTATTGTTTCCCCTGAATTTATTTCATATCGTTTTATTTGATATATGTAAGGTATACGTATAACGTATATTTGAATTTGGGGTAGGTCGAGTATCAAGTTTCAAGATTTATGCAGAAGTGGACAAAGTTAAAAGGTGTGAAAGCCTTCAAGGCAACGGGTTTGTATTCTCCCTGGCAGACTTCTAGTTCACGGATAGTGGAATATATAGACAAGAAATAACAACCATTCTTTCTGGTTTTACTTTTAGTAGTTTTTTGTTGCATTTGGGTTCTATATCTGACATATAACTAACCACATTGTGTAACAGTGCTAGTGGTCTGCTCAAAGAAACTGATATAAAGGTTAGCATATTCATAATTAGTTGGGGATGGTTCAGCAAAGCATCATTCGACAATTTCTGTTTTTCTATGTTGTACTAAGTGTTTTGATTTTAAATTTTCATGTTTCCATGCAGACTAGTGCCAGTGATTTAGAGAAAAGGAAAAGCAATGCATCTGGTAACTTACAGAGGTTTTTGTGAAAATGCCTTGAAGAAGTTGAGTTTAATCTATAGATCTTATTGCAGCAAAGCTAAATGTTGGAAGAAAAGTTCTGGCTGATATAAGTAATGTGAAGGAGACAACCTTCTACCAAACTGATTCCAGGAAAATTTTCTTAGCTCGGCAAGTGATCCTGAATTATGTCCATATGAGTAACATATCTCTTTATTTTGAGGAAATTGACTTACCTTGTCATTAACTAGCTTTTATTTTCTATGTGTTCAATTTATTCAGGAAGGGAAAGGATTTGCATAAACAGAAGTATGTTTTAACTACAATATTTGTTATGATTTATGAATCATTCAATATTTGAGGTGAAAATCCTCGCATTTTCTTAATGAAAGATATGCAAAAGCTTCAGGCAACAGTGGATCAAGTTCATTAGACAAACGTGAAGGGGTATGCGATCAAATTGTAGTTGTAATACTTTTGTAGAACTATTAGGTTCAATCCTCTTGGTAGATAAAATAACAAACTTAATTGCCATATGAGCTCCTTCAGTGTGCAATAGACAGGATGATTTTTATGATGCCGAATCAGAATATGTGTCAGGATAGAAGCGTTGACACAATTTTTAAAGCCTCCATTTTGTATTTTACAGGGAAACAAAAGTGTCAAACTTCCAATAAATCTGCATAAAGCAGGAGTGGACAGGACTCAACCTATGGCTGAAAATAAAAATATGCAGAAGGGTAAGTGTACCCTTTCCTTGTGACTATTGAGCGGTTTTAAATTTTTTAATCAACTTCTGCTGTCTTTACGCAAAACCCTTTGCTATATGATAGTTGCAAACTCTGAGAAGCCAAAGACCAAATTTCAAGGGCGTCAATCAACAAATGGCACCGCAGCTGGCATGTGAGTTGTGCATATTTATTAAATATCCTAACAAGATTTATTTTGTTTTTCTTCACTAGATCACTTTTATATCCGATCCGCTGTACATTTTATGTGAAGACTTCTCACTTTCTGTTACGGTCTCAGGAAATCCGTCGTAAAGCCATTACCTTTGACAAGGTTTGGGATTTGTTTTCTTAATGTGGATTTCTAAAATTTAACTTGTTTAATAAATTTTTTTGACATTTGTTTTTTGTTGCCCGAAAGGAAATCTATGCCAGTACTAAAGCAAGTCAACAGGACTAACAGGTTTGAGAAGGTATACTGGCAGTTATGGCTAATTTTATTTATGATACTTGAGAGTGTTGCCAATGTAATATTAATATTGATATACTCATGCTATTAGCCGGAAAGTCTGGAGAAGTCAGAAAGGATCTCGGGGAAACACGGTCTACCTGGTGAGCTCTGCTATGATGACGCAAGTCAGAACAATATCAAAATGGTGAGAAGAATTTAAAAGTATTATGCTAATATGTTTTTTTCCTCTCTCAGTTAAGCCAACTGTTAGGACAAGTATTGTGCCCAAGGCATCAAGTAAGTTGAACAGCCGTCTCTTGGAGAAAAGAGTTAGCGATGGTTTTTTACTTAGGTAAGTTGTGTAACTACGCCAAATTACTTTAATCATTTCAAGCTTGTTCGTAGCACTGTCAGATGTGTAATTAGAGTTTCTTAGCACAGAGCAATTCTTTCTCTCCTTGTATTTATCGGTCATCTGAATAGGTAAAACTGATTATCATGAGTTGATTACTGCGAGAGTTTATGTGAGAAGAAAGTTGATATTTTGTGTACAGATAATATAACTTATCAATCTTTACTGCTTAGGGCGTCAAGATCTCAAGCTAAACCGAATAACAAAGTGTTACCAAGAAAATCTCTCAAAGTGAGTGGATTCCTATTTTTGCACTACAATGTTGACTTGTACATGTAATTTGTTATCCTGGTTAGGAAATTAATCTATTCTATCCAGTATCTAACAAGCTCTCTTTTTCTCGAGCTTCAGCACATAACGAGCGATGGAAGTGGAATTACCGTGTTTAACGCCCGCACAAATTCAAAATTGAACCAGACTTTAGCGAAGAAAAAGTTAAGTTCTTATGGTTGTGATTTATCCAAGCACATACAGAATAGGAGTTCTTTACGCAAAGAGGTTGCTACTGATACGTCTCAGCAGAAGTCAGAAGAGACTAATTCTAATGTTTCTGGTGATGCTACTGAAACGCAAACCAGAATCGTTTCAAGTAGAAAATCTGGTCGCCGGAGCTCGTTTACTTCTGCACTAATATCTCGATCGAAGGTAGTGAATATCTAATTCCTCACCTCGAATATGCTTTTAACCCATTTTTGTTAACGAAGCAATGGTTGCAGTTTCCAAAGGAATGTAGCGAAGTTCCCTTGCCTGATATATATGATAGTCTCAACCATCTCGAAGTCTCCGATTATGTTGATGATATATATCAGTACTACTGGGTTATGGAGGTCTGTTTATAATAGTTTAACACATCGTCTTACTTCACAAATTAATTGCATAAAGAACATGTCTAGTGCTTTTCATACTTACCTATTTTAATATTGCAAGTAAAGGCACGAAATCCTCTATTGGAGAACTACTTGGAAATTCAGAAAGACATTACACCACAAATGCGTGGGATACTGATCAACTGGCTTATTGAGGTTCATTCACTCTTTGCACATTTTGCACATCTTAACCTTTTTTCCTTCAATAGGTAGCTTCGTTTTCCACTCTTTCTCACATGTTTGGTGTTGCAGGTCCATATAAAATTTGATTTGATGGACGAGACACTTTTCCTCACTATTACACTGTTAGATCGATACTTGTCCCTCGTAAACATAAAAAAGAATGAGATGCAATTAGTTGGCATCACTGCCCTCATGCTGGCTTCAAAATACGAGGACTTTTGGCATCCACGGGTAATGCCTTCTTTATGAGCATACAACATTGTGTAATATGACTCGGAGCTATAATTCTACTTAAGTTTCTTTCAACCGATGACAGGTTGCTGACTTAATCGGCATCTCAGCAGAGTCTTATAGCAGAGATCAAGTGCTTAACATGGTAGGTTTTAGTTCATAGAGTATATCTTATCCTTTGTGATCGATCCCCCCTCTTTTTCACTACATAGGAAAATGTGGTCATTTCTCATTCTAAAATTTATTTCAGGAGAAGAATATGTTAAAGAAGCTGAAGTTTCGCCTCAATCAGCCAACTTTATACGTCTTCATGCTCAGGTTTATCAGGGCTGCTCAAGCAGACATGAAGGTAACTGTAAAGAAGTTACAAGACATGAAGGTAACTGTATATAACTTGAGAGATACTAAATGAGCATCAACTTATCGTTTCACAGTTTCAACACCTCGCTTTTTACCTCGTCGAGCTCTCCCTAGTTCAATATGAAGCTTTGAAGTACAACCCCTCGATGCTGTGCGCTTCAGCTATCTACGTCGCACGCTGTACTATGAACATAGCTCCCCCATGGACGCCGCTCTTAGCGAAGCATACACGTTATGAAGAATCTCAAATAAGGTACTTCTTTTCGTCCACTTATTCATTTGAGTTTTGCCTTCCTTGCTTGCGCTTAACGACATTTTCTATTATCAGGGATTGTGCTGAGATGATGTTGAAATTTCATAAAGAAGCAAAGACGGCCATACTGAGAGTGACTCATGAGAAGTACGCGAAAACCCGATATTCGAAGGTTGCAAGCCTAAAGCCTTTACTCTTCCTCGAAAAGTCAAAAATCTAATTGACTGAAAGCCATGATGTGAGTCTTTCTTCTCCATTTCTTACTGACGTCGTGAAAGAGCGAAAACCTATCGATTGATCTCTCAACTGTGCTGTGTTTTCTTGCAGGTAAGAGATAATCATGTGTTGTGTTGTGTGATGATATCCATGTTATTACCATTTCTACGTACTTCTCTTATCGTAGGCTCGCAGAAGAAACCCTTTTCATTTTCTTTCTGCTGTATGAATTTGTTACGCATATGCCCACGTGTAGAATCATCTTTCTCCTTAATGCAAATCCTCACCCATTATTATTCGTACTTGCAAAACACACACACACACACACTATTGTATATAAAGCACTCATGTATGAATTTCACAACATAAACAACGACGCTTATGCAATCTCAATATGCAGAAAAGAAAAGAAAATAAAAAAGTAGTACTTCAACCCCAAAACCTCTTCAGTTCGATCGCTGGTGCGTGATACCAGATGTTTTGTAATTATTATTTGCACCATACTTAGCTGACCCCCAAACAAACGATGAGTTTTTTTCTTTTTCGGTTGATGGCGCCAACAAATAGACATTATATCGAACCCTCATTATCTCATTTGCCACCAAACCTCGCGTAAGATTATTTCACACCATGAAGTCGAGTTATTTCCAAGGTTTTCAATTCCACTGGCCAAGAATTTCTCGAATTTCATCGGTTGAGATTTCTTGGTCAGCGGAGAAATTGAAGGAAGGGTTGAGGGTCTTCTAACCTTTTCATAATCTCCTTTTCAGCTTTCGAAAACCACCACAACGCGCACCTGGTAAACTTTTCTATCTTGATCATGCATGTCATGGGCTTAATGCATTTAGGTTTTTGATGATTCCAATCTGGGAATCGAAACGTTCCTGAAACTTGGCAACCGTAGCTTTTGTTTGTGAAACTTTTCTGGGTGTAATTTTCTGTTGCATGGAACCTCTGTATGAATTTCCATTTTTTATGATTGAACTGCGTTTCGTTGTTGAAAATTTATGTCTTTTAGTCGTTTGGATTATATTTCCTAGATGTCAAAATTGCTCGTCTTCGTTCTTGGTAATAGATCATTAGAGCGGACCCAATTAAACTGTTCGACGAAATGTCTTAAAAAAATACCAGGTCGTCTTCCCTGCGATACAAAAGTGCCTCGTCTAGAGAATGGCAGCTGTGAGTTTCAGATACTGGAACGAATGTGTTGATCCACAAGACTTGGACACAATGTGGATGGACCCCAATGTAAGAAAGGAATGGACTGATGTTGGAGAAACTATGGGATCTAAAGTCCACCTATCGCGTGATGCAGATGGTGAACCTTATTTGACTCAAACAGAGATGAAGGTGCGTAATGTGATAATTGTAGTTGGGGCCAGATATCTCACTTTAATCATCTTATTCCTCTAGTCGAATTTTTTTAAATTATTTATTTGACAGGCTGTGGCGGCAATTACCGTGGAGAGGCATTTTGTCTCGCAGATAGATTCAGTATGATAATCATACTTGAGCCTTTTACTGCCTCCTTTCTCTTGGCATAACTTTGTGTTTGTTGTCTCCCTGTTGTTATGATGTGATGCTTATAAAGGCCATTGTGATGTATATTATCCCATCATTTAACGGCGTCTTTCGTAGATGCCAGAGATTTGATGTCTGAACAACTGCACTTTGTTAAATTCAACAGGATATGCTTTGTGCTATAGCCCAGCTTGAAAGTGATAGAAGGCCTCTTGTGAGGAAACATGGTAAAAAATCTGTTGATGAGACGATAGGGATCATGCAAATCTCACCCAAAACTGCTGAATGGCTTATCAGGTCAAAATTCTAATGAAACTTATCTTTCCTCCTTGGGAGCATCAAAGTCGTGTTTTGTTTTTTTATTTGCTCATTTATTCATGTTTTGTGTAGGGACTTTGGTTTCACGGCCTATGATGTCGCTACTGATTCCAAGCTTCTATATAAACCCTTTGTCAACGTTTATCTTGCAGCTGCCTATCTCAAATGGCTATCGAACTTCGACCAGCAGTGAGTTATAATTAGAAACTTTACTCATCCCAACTTATATGTAGTTCATGGTATCTGAAAGAAAGATGCCATAATTGTCAGAGAAAGGAGTGAAGAGTTCATGGTTCGAGCTTACAAAGGCGGTACGAAGAAAGCTACTCATAAATCAACACTGCCCTACTGGAAAAAATATCTTGCTGTTAAGGAAAGTCTTCCCTCTAGGTATATATACAACGTGAATTTTTATGCAAATTTCCAAATGGGTCGTCTACATTAACGCAGTCTAAGATCCTGGAACTGTTGTCAAGGTTTATAAATGCTTCCGTCATTTATGTAGAAAAGTCTTCGGTGTTCGTCCTCCATTACAGTACGTACCTCCGCCACCTGTTAAGGAAGCTTCTTCGACTGTAGAATGTAAGCTGCTTATCATCAATTTCCTCAGTTAAATATTCTGTATACCGTACCACCCTTCAAAATCTGTTGTAAATATTATGTCGAAAATTGCTTGTGTCTGCGAAGCATCGGTTCCTGTTAACACAACATGGGACTCTAGGACCTCAAGTGAAGACATGGAACAGATGTGGAGTATCGCAGAGGTAAACAAGGAATGGACCAAATCTGGCGAGAAAAAGGGAAGCGTACGGTTTTCTCATGATGCAGAGAAGCGCCCATATCTTTCACGCGTGGAACTAAGGGTAGATTCATAGATGTTAATCCCTATTGACAAAAAAAAAAGAGAAGAAACTATTGCATTATTTAGTTGTTTCTCTTAATAATCCTTCTCTCAGAACCTATGCTTTTCGGACCCTATGTACGTACACTCACTGATTGGCTTTTGTTGAGCCATTTCATCTTAAACCAAAAACCAAACCATTCATGTCATAAACACACATGATCCAATAGCCAAAATGACAGCTTTTTTTAACCTTTTGCAGGCTGTTTCAGAAATTATCATGAGAAAGCACTTCAGCAACAGAGGAGAGAAACCTGTAAGAACACACAACGCTCCATTATTACACCGTTAGATTTACGACTAGCCTTTGAAATCAGTATCGGGTTTCGCTACCCTCATTGTTTGCAGACCGTTTTATGCGCCATAGCAGAGATGGTCAGCATGCGATTCGTGAACGGAGTAGGAAAACAGCAAACTGGGCTAATGGGAATCGACTATCCTACCACGCTATGGCTTTACAAGTAAGGAACATGCAATAGTTAAAAGCTCAAACAAAATATGGATATGGTATATATATATATTTATATATAATCAGCTTGCTACCTTGCCATTCAAACAATGTAGGAATCTGGGATACAAAGGATACGAGGTTGTGTCAGTTGATGATCTAACCAAACCATTTGTCTCCGTGTACTTTGGTGCGGCTTACATGGCTTGGCTATCAGAATACGAGGGAAGGTTGAGAGCTACAAAAAACTCCTCTATTTCTCTGTTATTCTTCAACTATTGCATTATATAATTACTGTTATTATATATCAGGGCAAGAACGCCAGAATATGTGGTTCAGGCGTATCTCTGTGGACCTCAGAATGTGAGCCTTCAAGAGACGGGTCCTCTTTGGAGCAAGTTTCAGGATGCTTTAAGCCGTTACGAAGAAAATAAAAAGTTAGTTTATTCAATTATTTTGTTACTCTATATATGTGATTTGATGGAATTTGGCTTGATTTTATTGAATTATTGCAGGGAGCAGGGCAACTGCACCATCTTGTGAAGCTTCTGAGGAACGGAATATTGCAAGATTCTTAAATTATATTCCGAGTCACCATTGATGTATTTCTGATCTTGCAGAGCTTGTTCACATAAAACTAAACTAATCATATGCTCTTACTACCAACGTGTTACATGACGTCATCAGTCACGGGATTAATAACCAAATAAAAAATATAAAATATATTAGGAACCAACGAGCCCACGTGTCCCCACTAGAACAGCGCAACACGTTAGCACAGTGCTCACTCTCACTTGCTAACGTACGCCTCGGTCATCTCTCATCTCATTTTGCGTTACAATCTATACTATAAAAGCAGCTTTCTCGATACTTCTAATAGCATATCTACGAACTTTTGTTCCATAAAGCAATCATACGACTCTCAGCCTCAACATCTCATCGATCTGCAATACTCGTTGGTCTGCGAACAAAGATGGCGTCGAAGAAGAGCGTGGGCAGCTTGAAGGAAGCTGATCTGAAGGGTAAGAGAGTGTTGGTCCGAGTGGATCTGAATGTTCCCTTGGACGACAACTTTAAAATCACCGATGATACGAGGATTCGAGCTGCCGTGCCGACGATCAAGTACTTGATGGAGCACGGCGCCAGAGTCATCCTCACTTCTCACCTCGTAAGCTTCGCTGTTCTTTTTTTTTTTTTTCCTTGGCCCGATCCGATGTTTATGTGTGGTGTTAATTGATTTGGCCTGCTGATTTGATTGGTATCTAGTCTAGATTTTGTCGGATTTGCTGTTGCTTTGATCGGTAGCTTTGGGTCTCGATTTTCTGTCGCTGTTTGTTGTCAATCGCTTAATTCGGTTCTTCAATTGGGGTTTTAGGGCCGTCCGAAAGGTGTGACACCAAAGTACAGCTTGAAGCCACTTGTTCCCCGGCTCTCAGAGCTTCTCGGAGTTGAGGTTCGTATGTTCCTTTATTAATATTGATAAAAATCTCTTATTTTTTTTGTTTGCTTAACTGAGCTATGATACATAGGTCAACATGGCAAATGACTGCGTCGGCGAAGATGTTGAGAAGCTGGTATCTGAGTTGCCAGAGGGTGGCGTTCTTCTCCTGGAGAATGTTAGGTTCTACAAAGAAGAAGAAAAGAACGACCCCGAGTTTGCAAAGAAGCTTGCAGCACTTGCAGACTTGTATTGTAATGATGCTTTTGGGACCGCCCACAGAGCTCATGCTTCTACCGAGGGAGTTTCCAAGCACTTGAAACTTGCTGTTGCTGGATTCCTCATGCAAAAGGTCCGTCTCAGATTGTCTCTGTTGTTTTTATTTTGCGTATATGGATGTTAGTTTTCCTATTTGACATGGATCATTTAATCCCAGCTCCATTTTTAACTATATATATTGTCTAGAAACATCAGCTGACATTGTGTGACATGATGTGTTGATTGGGTTGACAGCAGATTTTTGGCCTTCCATTGTTGTTCCATTGATTAGTTTGCTGATGGCATCTCTGCCAAAACAGTTCAACATTCACCAAGTCTTCTTCCCTTATTGATTTCTAATATTTTATTTCAGGAGCTTGACTATCTGGTAGGTGCAGTTTCCAACCCAAAGAAGCCATTTGCAGCCATCGTTGGTGGCTCGAAGGTATCCTCCAAGATTGGCGTCATAGAGTCGCTCTTGGAGAAGGTGGACATTCTCTTGCTCGGTGGTGGATTGATCTTTACGTTCTACAAAGCCCAGGGACATGCCGTTGGCTCCTCTCTTGTTGAGGAGGATAAGCTCGAGCTTGCAACCTCTCTTATGGAGAAGGCCAAGTCTAAGGGCGTCTCTCTGCTGCTACCGACCGACGTGGTCATTGCTGATAAGTTCGCCCCTGATGCTAATAGCAAGGTGAAGGCAGTTGAATCGTTTGTTAGTTTTCTCACAATTCTTGATTCTTGAGGATTTAACTTTTTTCATTGTTGTACCACTGTAACAGATCGTCCCAGCATCACAAATCCCCGATGGATGGATGGGCTTGGACATTGGTCCCGACAGCATCAAATCTTTTGGCGAAGCTTTGGACACTACGAAGACAATTATCTGGAATGGGCCAATGGGTGTGTTCGAATTCGACAAATTTGCCAGTGGAACTGAGGTATAATAGAATCAGCAACCCACTCTTATGAAAACCCCATCAATTCAATTCCACTTACTACTACCCTTACAAACGTTCTTTACAAACAAATGACACACTTGATTCGGTGTAGGCCATAGCCAAGAAACTAGCTGAGCTTAGCGGGAAAGGAGTGACTACCATCATAGGGGGAGGTGACTCGGTGGCTGCTGTGGAGAAGGCTGGCCTCGCCGATAAGATGAGCCACATCTCCACTGGCGGCGGTGCGAGCTTGGAGCTCCTCGAAGGGAAAACATTGCCCGGGGTCTTAGCTCTCAATGAGGCATGAAGCAAATCGAAATAGACGTCGTTTTTGCTTTCCCAAGTTATGCTTATGTTTTTTTCTGGTCATGCATTAGCCAGAAACGGTTTTTTTTCGTTTTCGCCTGAGTTTGATGAGCTTGGACTCTTTGTAGGTTGACACTACTGCTGCTAATAATGCTGCTACTTTTTATGGACGGATATCCAGGATTTGAATAAACAATGTTTCTTGGGACTATGAACTACTACTGTATCCAAGGAATTTGAAGCTGCCCTTCTCCCTCATCAACTTCCTCACATCCCTAGCCCTATCCCACTTGCCCGATGCAGCATAAATGCCCGACAAGGCCACATAATTCGAAGCATTTCGAGGCTCCAACTCGCACAATCGTCTCCCAACTATTAACCCGAGGCCGCGATCCCCATAAACACCACACGCCCCAAGAATCGAGGCCCAAGCGTCGCTAGAACAATCCTCGGGCATTGCACGTACCAACTCGTAAGCTTCGTCCAAGTGACCCCCTCGGGCAAGAAGATCCACCGCGCAGGAGAAGTGCTCCTTCCTCAACAAAATCCCGCCTTTTCCAATCGAATCGCATATATATCCCAACCCTTCACTACTCAAAGTACTACTGCTATGCCCACGGGCAAAGATCAGACACAGTAAAGTCACTCCATTGGGGCAAATCCCTTCACCCTCCATCCTTTTGCTCACCTCCATAGCTTCGTCTCCAAGCCCATTCAATCCATAGCCGAAGATCATCGAAGTCCAAGTTACGACGTTCTTCTCCTTCGCAGCCTCGAACGCCCGCCCAGCGTCGCGGATTACGCCGGCCTTGGCGTACATGTCGATCAGTGCGTTGCACATGGCAGAATCGCACTCAAAATTATGGGCTTTCATCGCACTAGCGTGCAGTTGCCTCCCAAGGTCGAGCGAGGACGTCTTGGCGCATACGTTCAGCATGGAGCATAGCAGCATGGAGTCCATTTTCAGCATCTTCGATTTATGCGCCTTCTTGAAGAGGCTAAGGGCTTTAGCGCAAGAGTAGCCTCGGATGAGGGACGTGAGGGAAACGACGTCCTTGTAGTCGTGCATTTCGTCGTACAGTCGATGGGCTAGGGTTGAATCTCCGCACCGTACGTATGCGTCTATCAAGGAGCCGTTCAAGAATTTGTCGGGCCCGAGGCCGAACGTGAGGATGAGAGCGTGAGTGATTGTTGAGGGCCCGTGAGTTTCCGCCGAGGCCCGCAAGATGCTTCCGAAGGTAAAGCTGTCTGGGACTATGCCTGTAAGAGGAAGTTCGAATGGGATAAAACTGAACAGCTACGCTACAATGTCGCCCCCTAAATTACATCGACGAAAAATAATTAATCCTTAATGGTTTTAATTAAAGAAACGCACCTTCTCTTAGCATCGAACGAAACACTAGAATCGACTCGTCCCTCATACCACGATAAGCGTAGCCGCCGATCATGGCGTTCCAAGAAACCAAATCCCTCGACGCCATCCCATCGAAGACGGAGCGAGCGTCTTCCATCTTCCCGCACTTTGCGTGGAAATCGACCAAAGCGCTCCGCACGAATTTGTCGCCGGCGAACCTGCTCTTCTCGACGCAGCCGTGAACTTGAAGCCCGTAGCTCGAGCAAGGAAGGCGAGTGCAGGCGCTCAAAGCGCTCCCGTAAGTGAACTGATTTCCCCTCGCTCCCTCGCAGCGCATCTCGGAGAAAGCCCCCAGTGCTTCCTCGTAGTTGCCGCTGTGGGAGTAGCCCGATATCAGAGCGGACCAAGCGACCACATTTCTGCCGCGCATACTATCGAACACCTTGCGTGCAGTTACCGAGTCGCCGAGTTTCGAGTAGAACGTGATCAGCCTGTTGGTCAGCGCCGGGTATGGGGGAGTCAAATGGGCGATAATTCGGCAGTGGGTCGCCCGACCCGGTTTGGTGGATTTTGATTCGGTGCAAAGATGGAGGATGTGAGAGTAGTAAACGGAGTAGCTGCATTCTTGAGTAGGTTCAAACCCACGAGATAAAGCAAGTCTCATGGCCTCCGTTGAAGCCGATGACTTAGAAGGCTCATGCTATAGACGAACAACACTCACCAGAGATCGATCGTTCCCCGACATATTTTATGGTAATATAAGGTTACTAAATAATTGAATAGAAGAAGCTCTTGTAGCTCAGTTGGTTAGAGCACCCGTTTAGTAAGCGGGATGTCTTGAGTTCGACTCTCAACAAGAGCAATTTATTTTATTGTTTTTTTTTCCTGCTTTTCTTTTTCCCTCGAATTTTAATTTGGGATTAGGGCTTCAGAATTGCAGAGGTGGGATAGGCACTTTGGTTAAGACGATGGGTAAATCCAGGGACGAATACAAGCGGAAGAAGAGATCATCGCCTTCTTCTCCACGCGATGAAGGTATCGCGTTTCACTTCGATTTGTCTTTCCCGTGTTATTTATAGTACAGTTTATCTGATAGTGGTGTCTTCGTTTACTAGATGATGATGATGGCAGAAGCAAACGGCATAGAAGTAAAGACGATGGCGACAAGAAAAAGAGAAAGGAAAAGTCTCATAGACGCCACTCCCGTAAAGGTAGCTTCCGTTGATTACTGAAATTTTTTTCAAGTGTTTTTGAAGATTGCTATCCTAATAATAGGGTCATTTTTATCTTTTTGTGGGTTAAAGTTGCTCCGTAAATATTTCTGACATGCTTATCTCTGTAGCTAGTGTTTTCTGAATTAGTTAAGCTAATTGGACTTGCAGATTTTTTGGGAATGTGACTGATTGATATTTTGGTTCCAGATAAGAAGTCTGATGAGAAGCACAGGGACAAAGCTCGAAAGCGTGATAGTAATTCGGTGAGCTTCTTTCTAATATTCTTGTTAAAAAATCTGAAGTTTCCATTCTTAAGTGAGTTTTGATCTGAGTTGCCTCTTAGCTTGGGACTTTATGTCAAACAAAATTTTTAATCGCTGCCCAGAAGATGATTGCTATGTTTTCGTTGAATGTTGGTTGAGTTCAGCAAGTTCTACCTCTACGCCGCATTCCTCATATGCAGCTGATTTTTCCAATATGTTGAGCTGCTTACCGTCGTACTTGTTCTTATTTCGAAAGCATTTTTATTCAATTCTATCATAATATGTTCTATCATAATGTGTCGTTTGATGTCTGCTCCTTGCCCATTGGTTGATACTGACTCCTCTTTTCGCAGAAACTTTCCCCTCAAACTTGTCTATTCTATCATTTCTGTTAGTGTGAGCTAATCCTCATTCAACAGAAACTCAAGATCCAAGAACTGTCCAACGACGATTACTTCTCAAAGAACAACGAATTCGCAAAGTGGCTCAAGGAAGAGAGGAACACGTTTTTCTCAGATCTATCTTCTCAAGAGGCACGCGATCTTTTCTCAGATTTCGTCGAGGAGTGGAATAACAAAGATCTCAAATTGGAATACTATGAAGGCGTTGCTGCTGGGCCACGTTCTTCGCATAAGTGGAGCATCAAGAAATAGTATGATTTCAGTGCCAGTTGTAGAGTTATCATAATCGGCAAACTCAAATAGTCCTATGATTTCACTGTCTTGTTTGTTCTTTGAACATTTCTTGCCTTCAATACAATCCCTTGTGAGTATTCTATCGTATTTGTGCTGTTGTGTATTGCATACATAAATAGACGTGGAAGAGTATGATTAATTATTTTTTTGCCCAACGACACTCTAATGATATAATTGTCCTTCCTTCAATTGCTTCAAAAACTTACTCGTAAAACAATATAATCAAGGCAAAAATAGACCACGTTCTTATTTTTACGATGCCAATTATTTAAATTGTGCGACGCATATTGATTATTTCTGTGAACGATTTTTTATGCTGGGTAAGCTTCTCCTACGCAAGGAGCTCTTAGCTTTCGGAAATAGTCGGCCTTCGTACAAGTTCTTCGCAACAGCTGAGTCGAATTCCTCTTCCTCTCTATGGATAGATTACCCTCTGGGGCATTCGATTCAGTGCCTAATTATGAGCAACCCGAACCCAGAAATTTCTGGCTTTTTTCAGAAAGGGTTTTCACTGATCACCAACGAAACTGTTGGGAGGGAATTGCATGCGTTGTGCTTAAAATGTTGGACGGAGCCGAGCGTGTTTCATGGGAACACGTTGATTGGTATGTACTCCAAGTACGGTAACATTAAGTATGCGGAGCATGTGTTTGATAGAATGCCGGAGAGAAATGAGGCCTCTTGGAACAACATGATTTCTGGGTACGTGAAGGTGGGTTTGCACAAGGGTGCCCTCGAGATTTTTTGGACATGTTGGATGAGGGATTTGAATCGAATAGTCACAATGTGGCGAGTTTGTTAACCGCATTTGCTCGCTCGGGTCGCATGTTTCTTGAAGGGGTTCAAGTCCATGGATTAGTTTTGAAGAATGGTTTGATGAGTAATGTATTTGTAGGCACTTCCCTTCTGCATTTTTATGGAGGGTTTGGACGTGTCGGTGACGCTCGTATGATTTTCGAAGACATGCCGGAGAGAAATGTGGTTTCTTGGACCTCTTTGATGGTTAATTTGGGAGACGAGGGAATGTGCAGAGAGGTTGCTGATCTGTACCAGAAAATGATGCGGGAAGGAGTGAGTTGTAATCAGAATACATTTACTACAGTCATTAGTTCTTGTGGGGCACTAGGGGATGAATTCCTGGTCAAACAAGTTCTTGGTCATGTCACCAAAATGGGTCTTGATCGAAATGTTTCAGTCTCAAATTCTCTTATTTCAGTCTTAGGTAGTTTCGGGAGGGTAGATTCTTCCTCTTTTATCTTCAATCACATGGAAGAACACGATACAATATCATGGAACTCAATGCTTGCAAGCTTTGCTCGTAATGGGCTCAGTGAAGAGACACTCAAGCACTTCCAGTTAATGCGACTCAATCATCAAAATATTGTAGATGAAAATACGGTTTCTATTGTTCTGTCTGCATGTGATTCTATAGATGTCTTGAAGTGGGGAAGAGGGATTCATGGCTTGGTTTTAAAATCTGGATATGAATTCGATATCTGCATATGCAACACCCTCCTCACTATGTATTTCAACACTGGGGAATATGAAGATGCAGAAAACTTGTTTCATCAAATGCCAGCTAAGGATCAGGTCTCTTGGAACTCGATGATGGCAGGCTATGTTTTAGGAGGCAAATGCTCAGACGCCTTAAGGATTTTGTGCAAACTCCTTAGCATGGGTAATATAAACTTCGTCACTTTTACAAGTGCATTATCCGCCTGTGCAAATGCTCGATTTCTCCATGAAGGTATGCTTGTTCATGCACTCATAATTGTATCTGGGCTCCATGAGTCCATGGTAGTTTGTAATGCACTACTCACCATGTATTCCAAGTGTGCCACACCACAAGAAGCTATGAAGGTATTCCATGGCATGCCTGAGAAGGAGTTAGTTACGTGGAATGCACTAATCGGTGGTTTATCAGAGAACGAGCAAGTAGATGAGGCCCTGAAAGCTTTTAAACTGATGAGGGAAGAAGGTACGCCCGCAAACTACATAACGCTGATAAATATTATTGGATCTTGTAATGATCCTAGCAACCTTGTAAATCATGGGATGGCCTTACACGCTCACATATTATCTTCGGGGCACGAATCAGACGAGTACGTAAGAAACTCCCTTATCTCAATGTATGCAGATTGTGGTGATTTAGATGCAAGTAATTATATATTTCTCTCGTTAGTTCACAAAACACATTCTGCTTGGAACTCAATTATTGCTGCTAGCTCTCGTCATGGTCAGTATGAGGACTCACTGAGACTCATTCTTGAGATGCAAAGAGCTGAAGTGGATTTCGATCAATACAGTTTATCTGCTGCACTATCAGCCTCTGCAAATCTGGCAATTTTAGGATACGGTCAGCATATTCATGGCTTAGCAGTCAAACTCGGTTTGCATGACTATGATTTCGTCTCTAACGCTGCAATGGATATGTACGGAAAATGTGGAGAACTCACAGATCTTTTGAAACTGGTTCAAGATCCCAAAGCCCGTTCAATTTTATCGTGGAACATACTGATATCCGCCTTTTCAAGACACGGGTTTTTCAAGAAAGCGCAAGAAACCTTTCACGAGATGGTAAAACACGGCGCAAAGCCTACCCACGTCACCTTCGTCTCCCTTCTGTCTGCTTGCAGCCACGCTGGTTTAGTAGACGAAGGCCTTCAATATTTCGACTCGATGACTAAAGACTTCGGCGTCCCACACGCCATAGAGCACTGCGTGTGCATGGTGGACCTCCTCGGAAGGTCGGGGAAGCTTTTAGAAGCTGAGTCGTTCATCGAAGCAATGCAAGTCCCGCCAAACAGCTTCATATGGAGAAGCCTTTTATCTTCCTGCAAAATCCACGGCGACTTAGAACTTGCCCAGAAAGCACTCAACCGTCTTCTAGAAGAAAACCCGTCTGACGACTCGGCGTACGTTCTCTACTCAAACGCATGCGCAACCTCGGGAAAATGGCACGAAGTTTTCGGGCTCAGAGGGAAGATGGGCTCGGAGAACGTGAGGAAAAAGCCCGCTCATAGCTGGGTCGACCTGAGGAACAAGGTGACGACGTTTTTTGCGGGTGATAGGTCCCACGAAGAGTTCGATAGGATATTCGAGAAGCTTATGGAGCTGAAGAAGATGGTTAGAGAAGTAGGTTATGTAGCAGATACGAGCTGTGCAATGCAAGACACAGACGAGGAAGATAGGGAAGATAAGCTTTGGATGCACAGCGAAAGGCTGGCGTTGGCTTATGGGCTGATTAGCACGAGCGAGGGTCGACTATTAGGGTTTTCAAGAATCTTCGGGTCTGCGCTGATTGCCACGCAGTGTATAAGTTGGCCAGCGAGGTGGTCGGGCGGGAGATTGTGTTGAGGGATCCTTTTAGGTTCCACCATTTTAGTGGTGGGAAGTGTTCTTGTAATGACTATTGGTAGTTTTATGGGAAAGGTATGGTGATTATATTATAAGATGCAATTTTTTGCCCTAAGATATAAAATCAGCAACAATAAGATATTTTAGGAATGGCTTTATTAAATTATAAAATCATAACAAAGGAGGGGATAATAAATAATATATGTGATTTTGCTCTTGTTGAGAGTCGAACTCAAGACCTCCCGCTTACTAAACGGGTGCTCTAACCAACTGAGCTACAAGAGCTTTCTTTTTATCAATTTTTCGGAGACACTTATTGAGAAAATTCATTGAGTTGCATGAATTGCCCAGCCGTTCAATATAGTATATAACTATATAACTAAACCATTAAGAAACTCGAAATTAAAATTTAGTGGTATAAATTTATTTAGCTATATATGCGGAGTATTAAAGCTGCGATTTCAAACATTAATGTGAACAACAGCAAAGTATTTCATATCCAAATGCAAATTTATCCATGGACATTTCGTAGCAGAGCAAATATCAGGTTTAACTAACACCATAGAATATCAAACCCAACAACTGAACGAATTTCCATTAATGGTCAAACTCGGTTTTAAATTATTCTACTTCCTGCAAATAATCCTCAATCTCAGATGGAGTCAGAATCCTGCAATAGACCGACCAATCGTCACCGAGCCACAAATTGATGAAATAACATGTATTTTTACAGTTACCTGAATGTTCTGTCGTTTCCAATTATACCAATCTCGATGTTTTTGCCTGAAATCTGCCCCTCGAATCTGAAAGAGATCAAATGAGAGTTTAAGTTTTAGTAGATGTACTAACTGTGATGATTGAAGAAGCGCTCTGCTTACCCCTCCTTGAGTGTCAAAATTGCTGTATGAACAGCGTCATCGAGTTCCATATCCTCCGTGTACCTGGAGATATTTATATATGTGAATAAGAGAACAGTGATAGTAAGATCAGAGAGCTTCGGTAAGACCCGTCATATGTAGTGATAATACAAACATCTCGCATTTCATATGGAAACTATAAACGTGGGGAAGGAAGTAAGAAGTATGCACCTCTTCTCAAGAAAGGTCTTTGCATTTGACACATTCTTGCCCATGGCTGAAGCTTTCCAAGAGAAGTAAGAACCCGAAGGGTCCACCTAGAGAATACCCAATAGAATGTTTAGCCTTAGCGTGATTTGAATAAGATTTGAGTAGGCGTCGAAAAAAGATACATGCATACCTGGTATAGCTGCGGACCCTTGTCATCGAATCCAGCAATCAGGAGAGAAACACCAAAGGGCCTCACACCACTAAGAAGGAAAAAGACAGAAAAGTGATATATATATATATATATATATATATCTATACATATATGTGCTTCATGGACTCAAATGAAGTTAAGCTGACTCAAATTCAGAAGTTGTCGGTTGCAGGATCATGAAATTTTTTGAGAAGAAGTATGATAACTATGAATTAGAAATGTCACCCTGATTGAGTGAATTCTTGCATAACAGTAGCAGTTTCTCTCACCAACTGGGTTACTGGTATAGGTTCCTACGAGTAGGCAAACAAACCGAGGTCAGCAACTTGGGGAAATGGAAAGATAAATTGTTGTGAGGAAGATAATTTATTCCAGCCAATGGTTTTGGAAGTGGAAAAATTACCTTGTACAGCCGATAGTATTGTTCAGCCTGTTTTCTACTTTTCCGGACCAAAACACGAGAATCAGGGCCCATGCCACTGCAAAAAAAACAGCATTGAAAAAGGTTTAGACACCCTGCGGACGGAGTTATCTACAGAGCATGAGGCTGCGAATGATAATAGAAGCATGTAAAAGAAAATAATCGTAAGGTGTTGGTGAAGATAAATAAGCTTTAGTTTACAACAGGATAAGTTTTATTGCCTAGAACAGGTATGGGAGCAGAGTTCTAGGGCATTATTAAATAATGGTCTCAATTATGGAGATAACAACAACATTCTCACGTTAGCAGGGCAGGCGAGGAGGTTTCTTGATCTATAACTAGTATCTTCAATTATTTCTACCTTAAGAGAGAAGAACAAATTCATGAACTGATCTATATTAACTAACCTGTATACAACTCCTATGTTTGGGGTCAAAATCTGAATCTTTTGAACCTGTCGAAGAAAATGGGTCCGAAAAGAAAATCATCAGAATATCTGACTTGCACGGATGTGATAACATAGTCATGGAGCAAATCTATGATTAAAGAAAACAAAAAACTTGCCGATGTTTCATCAACCAAAATTGACGGTAGCTTCTTCTCCGTTGCAATAACAACACCATTAGCAGCTGCAAACCACAAAGTCCGCGCATCAGTATGAAAAAAGTGGTTCAGGAATATAAACACACAATAAGAAAACATCAACACCATTTCTCACAACTAACATGGTATTTTAATAGAACAAAGCATATAAAGTGCATCACCTTTAATCCCCAAAGACGTTTGACCAGATCCCACGGCTGTCAGAGCATGTTCAATTTGCACAAGCTTCCCTGAGGGACTGAAAGTCGTGAGGGAGAAAGAGTACTGACTATCACCCATTTGATTCCGATCAACTTCGGCAAAGATATATAATCCTAAAAATGATAAACAAAACAGTTAAATCCATAGGATACATACGAAAAAAATCCTTCAACGAAAAAAATCAGTCAGCCGATCTACATGATAGCAACAACGAAAAGAAATCAAAGAGGCGTATAAAATCGAATGCTAACTTACTGAAGGATGAACGAATAAGCTGGGAAATCAGCTCAGAAAAAAAAAAAACACGTACCTTAGAGGTGTCCCTTCCCTTTGATGGGTGCTCTGAAGTTGCAGTTGAGAGGCTTTTGAAGGAAAACGTTTCTTGATGGAAAAGAAGGGGACAAGACAATTGCTTCAAGACTTCATATTGGGCCGTTAGTGGGCCCACTAAAAATCCTGAATAAGGCCCAAAATAAGTGTAGGCCCAACTAAAAGATTTTATTTTCCTTTTGGTCAAAATACAACGTGTCAAGCATATGAATGATGATAGAGAAAAATGCTCTATTTCATTACCATTTGTCTAAAAAATCTTAAATATAGTTGACCAAAGTTACGATTGTTTGTTGAACATTGAGGCGACTTTAATATAATTTTAAATAAAATATTCGATCTCATCCAAGTAGCCCAATTAATGATGGCGAATAAAGTCCTTCGTCTACCTTTATTAATTGTCATTGAAAGAAAATATATTCAAAAATCAACATTGAATAATATTTATAACTAGCCCCTACGAGTAATTAAGCATAGTAATACCTCAACGATGAACAAATGCCCAATAATCCTTTGACAGATTAACTGAATACTGAAAAAAATAATCAATGAAGTCATTATCATTACCGTAATTAATGCGCCATATAATTATTGAAGCCATAAAAGTCTTGGCATTTGAAGCGTGGAAGTAAATCACATAGCGATGTATTCTCACTTCGCATTTATTGCAGACGGTCACCAACCGAAGACAATTAATCAAAATAATAAAACCAATTTAATTTCCCCTATATATATATACTCATTAAAATCATTTTTTTTACATTTAATGACCCATTATGATGGTAATCCTATACATTTATTGCAGTTCGGTACCAGCACCATCATAACTTCACACTTTTATATATAAAGTTATAACAAAGAGGCTCCATTCGATTCATCATATTACATACATACAATATGGCTGCTGATATAAGTTCTCAGATGAAATTTTTCTACGGTGGTGATGCAAATGAGACTGCGAAATCAACGGCTGAGATCTTCACGAGGGACTTTCTCGGCGGATGTGGCAATAGCTTATCATCGTCTTCGTCGCTTGAATCTAAAGAGTTGGATCTTGATTTGCAAGTGCCTTGTGGATGGGAAAAATGTCTCGATTTAAAGGTAGATATATACATATATATATATATATATATATATATATATATTTGTGAAAATGAATCTTTTAACAAAACCCTAACTTGATTATTATTTAGTCAGGAAGAGTCTATCTTCAACGATGCAACTTAAACCAAAGCAACTTTAAGCCTAAGCAAACGTTGAACCTCTTCGAAGACGAAGAGACAACCTTAGACTTAAAGCTCGCTTCAACGTACCAACAAAATGTATGCACCTTGGACAGTCTCGAGTTTGCCCTCGAAAGATTCAAGAAAGAAACTTTAGCAAGGAAACGTTCGTTCTCATCGATTTCAAGCAAGCCCACTTCGTCGCAACGTTCGAATTCATCTTCTTCATCGGTGAGAGATGGAGTTAACATTGCTAATGATGAAGCCATGGACTCATTAGCCGTGGGATGTCCTTTTTGTCTATCGTATGTTTTAATTTCATCGTTCGATCGAAGGTGCCCACGATGTAATAGAAATGTCCCGGTAAAGAAACCTAGGATCGATCTTAATGTAATATGATTTGAATTGTGCGATCTTTTTGTTTGTGTATAAAATCTTGTTATGGAAATAATAATTCTTCATGCATGTAGTTTAAGCTATTACAAGAATTTGAAGTTATCTTCTGTCAAACGGTGTTAATGCTCTATGGTTTCTTTACAAGGCAAGTAACTCATGACGTTTCATTCACATAATAAATGGGGTATTTATTTCCTCCCAACCGTTTGAAACACACACAACTACCTTTCTTACAAAGAATTCATTAGAGAAACCTTTCTATTTCATTGAGAGTTAATGCTTTTGGTTGATTATTGTACTTTGTTTTCGTGATTGGCCATGTTGAAAAATTTCAAGATTGTGCTTCATTTGTACGCGTTCTATATAAAAAAAAAAAAGAATATTTGTCATATGTTACCATGGAACAGTATGCAGTTGCAGACCTGTAAATTGGTGTATTTGTGCCATCTAATAGTCAATAATAAGGTTAAAATTCGACAAAAATGATTTAGGTGTGAATATGACCATCAGTAATTTCTATAAGTAGATATTTTGTCAAGTTTTGAAGTTATATATGGATATGGATATGGGTAACGAGTGATGAATATGCCCTTATGTCCAAAGCTCGTTGGCATTATTCATGGGCTTTGTATTAGTCTAAAGCCCAAATGATTCTTTTTTTTTCCAAAGGAAAGCCCAAATGATTCTAAACGCATTAAAATGTTGGGGAGGAAATGAGCTTCGTTTAAAGGGTTTAGGGTTTAGCGGTGCAGCGATGTCAGAGAGGCAACGATCGACGATAAAATTATCCGAAGAGTAATTAAAGATTGGATTGAGGATCCACAGTTATCCTTCTCTACCAGCTGAAGCAACGATTTGAAATGGTTAAGAAGAAGCAGAAGATTGTGCTGCCACCTGAGCTTCCTCCAGAAGTTCCCGATGAAGAAGTTGAAGTGTCAGACGAAGACTTGCAGTTCGTCAATGAGAATTTGGATTACGCCGGCTTTGTTTCCAAATTGGATACTCGTTCAATTACGAAGTAGGTTTTTTTTTTTTTCAGAAAAAACTTCGTTGGTGATAATGCCTGATGGGTTTTACTTGTTAATTATGTGCTAGGCATATCACTCGAGTTGCAGATGCTAGTGAAGGTGTCTTAGAGTCGTTATATGAGAAACGGAGGGCAAAGAGAGCAGAAAAGGGTGAAAAGGAGGAGAGTCAAGTGGAGGTCGATCCAGTGGATGCGCTCCCAGTTAAGACACTTGATGGGCAACTGTATTACCGAAGAGGTAGACTGTCAGTAAATGTTAATTTTACTGGTTATTGTTTGTTTTGTGAGGTGGTTTGAATTGGGATGTCCTTGTTTCTTTTATCAATGCAGTTTTGAAGGAGAAGAAAGAGGTTGATGAGGAACCGAAAGGAGATGAACTTGAAGATGGAGAAAGTGGCTTAGTTAAGCCCACGAAAGCAGAGAAACGAGCAAAATTTAAGAAGTTGAAGAAAGAGGCAAAGAAGCATGCAAAGGAGGAAGAAGTGGAGCAACAAGCGAAGTCTCAAGCTGCAGTGTTGGTACGTTGTTTCTGTGTCATTGATTAAATAATGCTCTTACTGTTCTTCTGAAAGAAAAAAAACTTCAAACCAACTTGATGAGTTCCCTGAATCTAGGATGAAGTGAAAAAGGATCTCAGTGCAGAAGAAGAAAGTGAGAAGAAGAAATATAAAATTGCTGAGTTGGGAACAGCTCTGCTTGCGGACCCGGAAGCCAATATTAAGCTACTAAAGGAGATGCTGGAGATTACAAAAGATGGGAATCCCGCCATTGTCACTCTCGCCCTAAAATCATTGTTGGCTGTTTTTAAAGATATCATTCCAGGGTGAGATGTCTGGTTTAATATTCTATTAAGTTATTTATTTTCCCTATTAATGCACTATGTTTGGTGTTGGTTTTTTTTATGCTAATCGACCCCTTCAAATTTTCTGTGCTTCAGTTACCGGATACGGCTGCCCACTGAAAAAGAATTGGAGGCGAAGGTATCGAAGACAGTTAAAAAGATGCGATTTTATGAGTCAACTCTACTCTCTGCCTACAAGGTCTGCAAATTAAGTGCTATGTTAACTATTTCTGTCCTATTTAGGTGTTTTAATGAAGTCACACTGATCAAAACTTTGCCTGCATTGGATATCTTTCAACTTGTAGGCATATATACAGAAGTTATTGGCTCTGCAAAAGCATACTGGCTATGACCGAGTAGCTTTTCGTTGCTTATGTACTTTACTTCAAGCGGTTCCACACTTCAACTTACGTGAGAATTTGATGACTGCTGTTGTGAAAAATATATGCTCGGAAGATGAGGTCGTAAGGTGATTGGTTCTATTTACACTATGGACAATTTTCCACAAAACTGCATTAACTGGCCAAATAAATATGATTGGATGTCAGTTTAGTCAACAGCCTTCGATTTTCTTTTTTCTGTTTTTGTTACATAGACTGTTTCTACTAATATCCCTGTTAAAGACTGGTTCTGTGGTGTTCACTATCATATCTTGATATTTGAAGTTCATAGTATGGTGTCACTTTTCAGTTTCCACTAGAAATTTGTCTTCTGTTGGTGTTATCCATGCTCAGAGTTTTGGTTTCCATTTCAAAATTTGGTTTCTTATGGCTTCTTCAGAAAACTTTGCTGCGCTGCTGTTAAGTCGCTCTTCAGTAATGAGGATAAACATGGTGGTGAGGCCACACTGGAGGTTGTGAAGATGATTGCTGACATTGTAAAAGCCCACAACTGCCTACTACATCCTGATTCTGTTGAGGTGAGGACATCTTCTGTTCATGAATTTTGTTTCTAGAGTCGCATTTTCTGGTTACTTCAGAGTATTGCCAATGACACGTTCCTTGGTTTTAGGTACTGTTATCTCTGTCATTTGATGAAGATCTTGGAAAACGAGAAAAATCAGAAGTTGATAGCAAAGGTAGAAACAAAAATGCCAAGAAGAGAAAGGTTGTGGATGAACCAACTCCCATGCCAGATAATAAGTGGAAAAAGTTTAAAAAAGAGATGACCTCTAAGACAAGAGAAGAGGTATATTAACTAATACCCTTCGAACACATGATTACAATAAATGATCACACTTACATATGTAAATTGAAACAGGTTACTGCAGAGTATAAAGCTGCTTCGCTTGCCCAAGATCCTATAGAGCGGAAAAAGATGCAAACTGAAACACTTTCAGCTGTATTTCAAATATTCTTTCGTATCCTGAAGCATGCTATTCAGCCTGTGTAAGTATCTGTAATGGATAAGTAGTATTAGCTACCACATTCAAATGTATTTTGCTATTATATGATCGTGACAGTGTTTTTTCTTTTTTTAATTTTTGCTCTTCTGTTGATTAGATCAGAAGCCAGCTACGCTCCCAGTGCATACGGAGACCATCCCCTCCTTGCTCCATGTCTAAATGGAATTGGGAAGTTTTCCCATCTTCTTGACGTAGATTTCATGGCTGACCTAATGAAATGCCTGAGAACACTCGCGGGCAATGGTATCCAAGCAGGAGATGAGTCCAAGAATTCTTGTCGATTATCGGTTTCTGAACGTATGAGTTGCTGTGTCATTGCTTTTAGAGTAATGAAGAGCAATCTGGACGCACTAAATGTCGATTTGCAGGAATTCTATGTTCAGTTCTATAATTTGATATTGGAGTATCGGTCTGAAAGGTAACATAAAATACATGTTTATTGTGAACATAGTAGTCAACTATTTGTCATCGGGCAGTGAAATGCGATTTTTTGTACATAGGGATCAAGGAGAAGTGTTGGCTGAAGCTCTGAAAATCATGCTGTGTGATGACAGACAGCATGATATGCAGAGAGCTGCTGCCTTCATAAAACGGTTGGCCAGTTTTGCTCTATGCACTGAATCTGCCGAGTCCATGGCTGGTGAGTCCTCTTTCAACCCATAGTCATTCGCTCTCGGTTATGTTCGAAGATTTGATTTGATCAATTTTCTTTTAACTAATTTCAGCGTTGGTCACGGTAAGACACTTGCTCCAGAAGAATGTCAAATGTCGTAATTTATTAGAAAATGATGCTGGAGGTGGATCCGTGGCTGGTGCAATCGCTGTAAGATCAAAAACCTTCCTTTCCATCAATCTTTTTGACAGTATTCGTATTTCTGTTGGAAATAATTAAAAGACGTGTTGGTTTGATATCAACGTTCATTTTTACTGTAATTGTCAAACCTTGCCCCAAGAGTTGATTCCTTTTCTTTGCAGAAATATCATCCTTATGCAACCGACCCGAACCGTAGTGGTGCATTGTCTTCAGTTTTGTGGGAACTCAACCTTCTTACAAGACACTATCACCCATCTGTTTCCTCAATTGCCTCGAGCATCTTAACGATGGTAACATCTCAAAACCAGGTCGTCCATACCTACATATCTCCCATACAAGCCTACAAGGAACTATCGCAGCAAAACGAGGCATCGTTTATCGCACCAATAGACACAAACAAAAAGGCCAACGCCAGGAAAAGAAAGGCAAGCGCAGAAGCTCCCCTTAAACTTGTATCAGAGACCGACGTGATGTCTCAGATTGATGAAGATAAGGTTAGAAGTAAGCTCTCCGAGCACTACTTGTTGCTCCGCAATATTCAAGAGAACGAAAGGTTGAGATCGGAGTTAGATCGCACCACGAAGTCCCTGAACTTGTACCAACGGTATAAGAAGCTCAAGAAGAAGACTTGAAAAGGTGGGCTATGATTACAAAGAAAGGTTGAGGCCTTTTGTTCGATGCAAAGAGGCCGAGGCGAGTATCCATGTCGAGAAGATTTCGAGGTACTCGCTACCCCAATTGTTGTCTGTTTTGGTATCTAATCTTAGTCATGGCATTTTTTTATGAATTTAATGCAATAACTGAAAATGTATTGTGCTCCATTTCTGGCTGTAAAATCACATGGTTGCTATCTTTTAGTTGGAGATACGCGTCATGTGAAGTGTCAGATGAAGATGATTAGCTCTAAGTCATTATAAAGCAAGCCATGTGGCCAAGTGATTATTATCTTCGATTGCGTTGAGGTTTTTTTGGTGTCTGAATTCAAGGTTTTCGGGTCAGTTTTTAATACTCCCATCTCATTTGTTTATTAAATCATAATACTAATAGTATATAATGACAATAATAGAAAAGGGTGAGATATGATTATAACTATTGCAGGTAAACGATATGAACAACGCTGTACA
>JAPQWV010001461.1:0-87162 GCA_027422505.1 Craterostigma plantagineum | reverse complement strand
TGTTGACGTTACAACAATGGACTGCAGTTTTGAAACCCAGCTTATGGCTCATCCAGCAAGATTGAACGCATATTCGGTTTGGGATATGCTTTTATCAAGTTCACCTGCATAATTTGCATCAACAAAACCATGGACAGTAAAATCTGTACCTCCGTAACATAAGGCCAGATTGGAGGTTCCATTGATGTATCTGAGAATCTCTTAACAGCACTTCAGTGCTCCCGACCAGGGTGAAACATGTATAGGCTAACAACTCCCACTGCATGGGCAATGTCTGGTCTGGTACAGATCATTGCGAACATTAGACTTACTACCACCGATGCATACGGCAGTCGAGACATCTCCACCCTCTCGTCTTCATCAGTAGGACACATCTCGAAGGATAGCTTGAAATTAGTAGCAAGAGGAGTAGATATTGGCTTACTGTCTTGCATGTTGAACCTCCGCAAGATTTTCTTTAAATAATTCTTTTGGAAAGCCAAATCTTCCGCTTGCTTCTATCTCGAGATATTGCACGCCAAGAATTGTTGTTGCTGGCCCCAAGTCCTTCATTTCGAATTCACTAGCCAGTTGAGTCTTTAAAGTTGCGATACGACCTTTGCTGGGTCCTGCTACCAGCATATCGTCGACGTACAACAGCAACATGATGAAATCATCATCGCCAAATCTCCTGAAATACGCACAAGGATCTGAATATAGCATGTTGTAGCCAAGACTCTTATGAAGGAGTCAAATCTCTTATACCAGCATCGATGTGCTTGTTTGAGCCCGTAGAGAAATGATCAATCTGCAAACTAGATCTTCTTTTCCTTGTTCCTCGAAACCTTCTGGTTGAAGCATATATATTTCTTCACCCAGGTCACCATGGAGAAAGGTCGTCTTCACGTCCAGCTGCTCAAGATGCAAGTCAAATGTAGCAACCATTGACAAGACCACCTGACTGTTGTAAGTCGAACCACCGGTGAGAAAATTTCGTTGAAGTCAATCCCTTCTTTCTGAGCATATCCCTTTACAACCAGTCTAGCACGGTAGCGCTCTACCTGGTCATCACCATTCCGCTTGATTTATTAGTACACCATTTGTTGCCAATGGGTTTCCTTCCTTGCGGTAATGGCACCAGCTCCCCTTATTTTTATAGAGAACTTCCATTTCCTCTTGCATCGCTGAAATCACATACTCGCATTTGAATTATTCAGTGCTTCTTGGAAAGTGGTTGGCTCTCCATCCTCCGTAGAAAACAGTATGCAAGATTGCCCTCTATCTCATTTCTGAGTGCCAACTTGGCGCCTACGCTCGCGGGATGACCGCAAGTGATCCGGTACTTCAGATTCGACTGGGTCGAGCTCTTCGTGCGCCGGTTCAGCTTCAGAAGAATTATATTGTTCCAATTTCTCTGCTGATAATCACTTCGTGGTCAGTGAGATCCACAAGCGATACCCCTTTACTCATCAGCGTACCCCAAGAATAGACATTTTCTGGACTTTGGATTCAACTTCGTCGTTTCTTGGTTGTGGTACATCGCGTACGTTGAACTTCCAAATATAGGAGGTTTGAATAATCTGCAGGTCCACCAGTCCACATTTCCATCGGTGTTCGCATCTCTATAGCAGTAGATGGAGCCCGATTCACCATATAACAGGCAGTGCAGACCGCTTCCACCCAGAACTTCTTTTCCAGGCCCGCAGTTCTCAATATAGCCCTTGTTCTTTCCAACAGGGTCCTATTCAACGCTCTGCCACTCCATTTGTGTGGAGTGGAGTGTAAGCCGTGGTGAACTGTCTTCTGATGCCCCGCGCCTTTGCAGAATTCAGTGAATTCTTTGCCAGTATATTCCTCCATTATCTGATCGGAGACACTTGATTTTTCTACCGGTTTCAAGTTCAACTCGCGCCTTGTATGTGTTTGAAGATAGGAAACACTTCGTCCTTCTTCTTGATTGGATACACCCAGCATCTGCTGGAGTAGTTGTCTATGAATAATACGAAGTAGTGGCTCCTCCCAGGATGCGACCGGTGCTTGCCATACGTCAGCGTGGATCAATTCTAGAATTTCTTTACTTCTAGAATTTGAAGTGGAGAACTTCAGGCGATGCTGCTTGCTCACAATACAATGCTCACAGAATGGTAACGTCACCGTTGTGAGACCAGGAAGTAGATTCTTTTGCGCAAGAATTTTCATGCCTTATTCAGACATATGACCAAGTTTCTTGTGTCAAGTCATTGTAGACTTTTCTCTTGAACTTGTTGTAGCAACAGATGCTTGCCCTGCTTGCAGAGTCTCTCCCTTCAGCGTGTGATAGATTTGCAGCTATCTTTCTCCCTTCATCACCACTAGTGCTCCTTTGGATACCTTCATGATCTTGTTTTCTTATTCAATTTTGAAACCAAGATCATCCAATTGCCCCATGGACAACAGATTTTTCTTCAAGCCCTCCACATGTCGCACAGCATGGATAGTACGCATAGTGCCGTCGTACATCTTTATTTGAACCGTACCCACCCCGACAATTTTCAGCGCCTGATCATTGCAGCTGTAGACATATCCTCCAAAGGTTGACTCGTATTGATGAAACCATTCCTTTCGAGAGGTCATGTGGAAAGTAGCTGCTGAGTCGATGAGCCACACTTCGTTGAATCTTCCCATTTCAGCGATAGTGGTTGCGGCTTCACACACCTAGGCAATTTCATCGTCGGTAGTGTTGGCGGCGTTTCCTTGGGCATTGGGATTTTTGTTTAGAGCCCAACAATCTTTCTTCATATGACCTTTCTTGCCACATGGTAACACTTTATAACCTTCTTATTTTCATAACAAGGCTTTGCCATTTTTTGACTCCCACTTGGACCAGACTCTCCGGGTCTTGTCCGTTTTCGGCTCACATTTGGACCACGAGCTCCTGATCTTGCCCTCGTCACCGTCAACGTTTCCGCCTGTTAGACATTATCAACTTGTCTTCTTTGTTATTGCGCCGACTTTCTTCTTTGAGAACCGCAGCTGCAATACTATCGAAGATAAGTTTTCCCACAGCTTGGTTGTTGCTCAAGTTGATGACGAGTTGATCGTAGGAGTCTGGCAAGCTTTGTAGTAGAAGCTCAGCACGTTCACTTGGCTCTATTTTGTAGTCCATAGTTGAGAGAACACAGTGTTCAACTTGTTGATGTGCTCGGTCACCGAAGAAGATTCTTCCATTCGTAGATGGTATAATTTTCTCTTCAAGAAAATTCGGCTGTGGAGTGACTTGACTTGATACAACTTCTCAAGATGGTCCCAAATTTCTTTCGCACTGGTTTTTCTTCGACGATTGATAATATATCATCTGCTAATGTCAGATGAATATTGGCGATGGCTCTCCGTCTGTCTTCTTTCATTTGACGTCACCTATGATTGTTGTTGGTCTGCCAGTGATCGCCTCAAGACAATTTTCTTTGAGTAAAATTGCCCTTATCCTCATTTTCCACAGTAAGTAGTTTCTCCCCTTGAATTTCTCAATTTAATTTTTAGCTGCCATTTTCCCACATCGCTTTGTCGGAGAAATTCGATAGTCCAGCCAAATAGTACTGATCAAATAATTTGCAGAAAGAGTAGCGACCAGCTTTCTAGACGAAATTATCCTTCTAAGTAAATTCTCAGATGAGATCTGGTGGGGTCACTATGTGTCCCGCTTGGCACCAGCCACCTAGACAGACCTTACAACACAGTCTATTGCCACGACTTGCCAAAAACTCTTCCGTAACGATACACCTTTTCGATATCCTTCTGATGTGGAAGATTAGACGAAGCTGCAACCACAGAGCATATTGGAATATCAATCAGGGCTGGTTCTAATACCACTTGTTGCAAAATGGACAGCGTAATAATAATGGAAATGATTGTGAGGATAAACAGGACACGGGAATTTACGTGGAAAACCCCTTTGAACTTGGGGTAAAAACCACGGGCAATGTAGAAATTTATTACTGGGGTAAAAACAGGGGTTATAAACCTCTCAATCTATAAAGGAGAAAACACCCACTATCTCTCTTTATAGTTGGAGCAAATACGAACAAACCCTCTATTTCTTTTTCTCCTCTTTCTCTTTCTTTCTCTCCCTCTTACTTTGGCTCTTTGGTGTTTTTAGTTCAATACCTCATAGCCTATTTATAGGCAAGGCATCATACTAATACAAATATAATAATATTATTATTAGTAATAGAGTAGATAGTAATAGAGTAGATAGTTGAGTGGTAGAGTGGTAGAGTGGGTAACTCAACCCACTCCCCCAGCATTTGACTAGGTATTCCAAAATCAAATAGTATATGTTTTTTCTCCGCCACGCTGATCAATATTATATATATGCATTGTTTAAGGGTTTAAACACTCGATGCAATGATTTTTCTTAAGTTGGAAACCTAGTGACCTTAATGACAGGCAATTGGCCGCCAAAGGAGAGCACGTTGCTCATCCGAAGAAGAACAGTAAAAGTATCGTGTATTTTATCGGCGTTGAACTCCTTGAAGGTCTTCGCACAATCGCCTCCCTGCAATAAGAATGCTTTGCCCATCACATCATCGGCCAAGCGCTCCTCTAAGGTCTTAACCTCTTCGGGCAAAACCAATGGAGGATACGTCTCGAGTGTGTTGAGTACGGATTCGAGCTCAGCCTCGTCGGGGTATTCCGGAAGTTGGAGGGCCGTCTTCATTTCCATGTTTGTGGGCTCCACGCCAACACCTCGGCAGTGGTTGGTTCAGTGGTTGACTTGGTGGAGATCAGGTGTACAGCTGTTAGAGCCATTTTTCCTTGTATTAGTTTTTTTGGCAAAAGTAGTTGGTAATTATTGTAGTTATAACTGAGATGTAAGGCTTGAGAGATACATACATATATATATATATATATATATATATATATATATGCATATATGAGGAGCGTTTCTTTGAGTATCGAAATGCGGATGGGATCCTCAGTCCAAACCCATGTCCCAATGTGTGTACCAAGTCACCGGATGTTGACACTTGTCAAATCTCGTGGTTCAGAAATGTTTTAATTATTTTATAAATTTTTTAATTACATAATCTATCAAGTTATAAAATAATTCTTATTTCATGTCATTTATCTGATAAAAACAACTAAACAACACTGAATAATTCTTTGTTTCATTACGATCAAATTGGTACACATATCTTATATTTTCGATATCTATGAAAATTATGTTTTCATATATTCTTCAATCCGGTACACACATTGGGACATGAGTTTGGGACAGAGGATCCCATCCGATCAAAATGCCATCGGTTTATGCATATAAAATAAGATATGTTTTTATGAAAATATGAAAGTAATAGTTTCTATTTCCCTATTTTTATGATATTGTCTAACTATCAACTTGACCTTGGTTATCATTTAAATCCTCTCAAATTTTTTACAAGCCAATCTTACACGCTCTTCCACCTATGCTGGTACACCAACCAACTTGGTTATGTACAATTTAAATTATATTATAGAATGTGTAAAAAATTAGCGGAGTTTGATAAATTGTACATATATTGGATAAGGACATTTTTACTTTGTTTTCTTTAAATAGATATTTTAAAACCTAAAATGGTCCCCGATGTTTACCCTGTGAACCAATTTAGTCCCCGATATTTCGCGTGAACCAATTTAGTCCCCGATGTTATCGAAAATGAACCAAATTGGTCCCTCCGTCAATCCGACCGTCAATTTGGACGGAGAAGGCATTTTCGACGGCTTTAGCGACGGAATATCCGTCGCTAAATGAAAATTTTAAAAAAAAAATAAATTAAATATTAAAAATGAGGAAGAAATGCAAAAATAAAAGAAAAAATTCAAAAAATAGAGTAAACAATTAAAAAAGAGTGAATATTACTAAAAAACTAAATAAAAAATAATTAATAATAAAGAGAGAATACAATTTAATTTTTATTTTTTTTATTATTATTTGTTTTTTTATTACTATTTATTTTTTAATTTATTAGTGATATTCTCTTTTTTGAATTTTTACTCTATTTTTTGAATTTTCCCTATTTTTGGATTTTTCCTAACTTTTAATGTTTAATTTATCATTTTTTATTTTAATTTTATTTTCATTATTTTTTTTATTATTAATTATTTTTTATTTAGTTGTTTAGTAATATTCTCTTTTTTTAATTGTTTAGTCTATTTTTTGAATTTCTTTCTTTTTTTTGCATTTTTTCCTCATTTTTAATATTTAGTTTATTTTTTTAAAAAATTTTCATTTAGCGACGTTTATTCCGTCGCTAAAGCCGTCGCAAATGCCTTCTCCGTCTAAATTGACGGTCGGATTGACGGAGGGACCAATTTGGTTCATTTCCGATAACATCGGGGACTAAATTGGCTCACGCGAAACATCGGGGACTAAATTCGTTCACAAGGTAAACATCGGGGACCATTTAGGTTTTATCGCGATATTTTGGTTTCAGATTTTCTATCACTCCCGAAGAGTTATGTTGAATGGTGTTTTGAATAGTTCTACAAATTTTGAAATTTATCCGATGCACGACGGACCATCGAAATTTATTTTGTATTTATTATTGATATTTAATATCATACCTACTATATGTCGGTAGTCAACCGAACCCGTGTCAGTATCATCTTCCTGGCAATTTATTATATATTATAGGGTCAATTCAAAATCAGCTCCATTGATTTCGAATTCAGGCCCTGTTTCAGATTTTTTAGATTAAATAACTCATTTTGTGTGGTGCAAAAAAAGTGGTATGAAAGACATATGAACTGGTATCGAATGATCGTTTTGTGAAACAAACTTTTAATATACTGGTATGTCAAAGCAATGAAGTGGTATTGCAGAAAATAAAATGGAATTAGATGATCATAAACTGGTGGATTATGATTTTGTGGTACAGAATTTCAACATACTGGTATCTAAGAGCAATGAAGTGGTACAGCAGAAAATGGTTCCTTAAAACTAAATTTTTTGCTAAGAGAGTCTGAATCCTAATGATAGTTATGGGAGGGCATGACATAAAAAATGCCCCTTAATTGTATATGATGCTTCTTTAAAAATATTAAAGAGAAGAAACTGAAGAAATGGTAATGAGAGATTATCTATTGCTGGTATTGGGGGTTGAATTTTATATCACGTGCTGCAACAAACACTGAAACCTTGCTTGAGATGATAATATGGTGCACATATTTTATAAGTGAAAAGAAAGATATATAAGGATCTTCCAGAAAATAATAATCAAATAAAAGAAGACTGAAATTCTCAAGATCTTCAGAATCTTTTTTTTTTAGAAAAAGGAATTCATAATGGAGACTTGTAATTTTTGCTGTAAATTATAGGACATGTGGGCGATTGATAATTGGGTCACGAGTCTGACAAGTAACTTAACATAGGCCCAAAATAAAATAAGAATCCTACATTAGTTGCTACATGGACCTTCACTCCTCATTCTTCAATTCCACTAGCACAAAATCTATTCTTTCTCGAGTCTCGACTCATTTTCTTAATATATACTCATATGTTTAGGCCACTCAATGTGTGTTTACGTATATCAAATTATTTTATTTTTAAATATTTCATATAATAATTAAGTTATTTACAATCTAAAATTTGATTTTAAGGAGAAACATGTAATAAACTAATATATTAAGGTAAAATTTTAATTAAGCATTAACGGTAAAATTATAAAGAATCATTTATCAAATTCAACTTGACAATTTTTTACCTACCCTACAACTTTATAAGAGTATAGATATATTTATTTTTCTGTCTGCCAAATCCAGTGACGGACCAAGAAACTGACATCCGGGGTCGATGAGTTTTTCTAGGTTAAAAACGTAAGTTGATATTCTTATATTTTTTGCTTAAATAAAATGCATATTCTTGTATGTTACTTATATTGTAAACAAATATGTTGTTGATATAAGAAATAATAATGAATAAATAATTTTAAATGATAAATTTGAAAAGTTCTCACTGAAATAAATCATTGAGTAAATAAATTAATATAAGACCTTAAATAAAAACATATACGTATCAACTTAAAAATTACATCTTAAATTAGAAATAGTTTAATTTTTAGTAATTATAAATATTTTGGTTGATAAATAATATATATTGTGTTCACATATCATATCAGAAAAATACAATTAATTGGTGTATATGAAATGAAAATTATGTTGATTTAAAAATAATTGATAAAAAATGTTGTTGTGTGTATAATTATAAATAATTGTCATAAAATTGAGAAAGAAAAGTTAAAGACAAAATCTTGTTGAAAATGGGATTCGATCCCTTTTACCATGTGGCAAGTATATGAGGACTTAACACTTCAGTACCATCGAAGTTTTGACATATAATAGAATTAACAGTATCTAGCATCACAGGGGGGGGGGGGGGGGGGGGTTTCAATGGAAGCCCGAGCCCCTACGTGGGTCCGCCGCTGGCCAATTCCTAAACATTAACATCTTATCCGAATCAAAGAAAATAGTATGAAAAAGAAATTGGCAATAAAATTTATCATCATTTGGTGAGTATAAGTTTAACGGACTTTTTTTCTTCAGTCAGCTAAATAGAAAAACTAGTTTGTTTTCATTAAGTTTTTCTTTCCATACTACTAGTTGATTATATTTAATTGCATATACAAGTAGCGGGTAGGCCACTATACAAGTAGTGGTGGGAGCAGGTCGGGTTATACGGGTTCGAGTCAGGTCAATCGAGTCGGTACGCAATCTCAATGGGTATGATGTCATACACAGTCACGACCTTTCTCAATCGGGTACTCGAAACCCGTCGAGTCGGGTTTGGGTTTTTCATATATTTTTCTTAACTCATACCATTGAAGAACCACTGAAGAACCCAAATGCCCAAATCTACACCAGAAAATCGGTCAAACATGGATTCAAACAGGTTTAGAACGTTAATAGAACCTTAAATTAGATTTTGAAAAACTGAAAGATAATCAACAAATCTCGGAAATAAAAAATTAGGATTCTTAAAAAATTAGCACCTTTTGGAACGAACTTGGTTGACGAGTATGGTGGCTGACGGACGACTGCCGGCTGGTGGCTGACAAAGGAGGACGATGGCCGGTGTTGTGTAAGGGCGGCGACTCTTAAAGAATTCCGTCTTTGATCAATTGAAAATGCGGGCGAAATAGAAAAGCTGAAGACTTGTGTTAATTCTGTTTTCATTGTTGAATTGGAAATCGTAATCTGTACAAGAACGTTTTATATACTCTCTAAGGCTAATAATAAAATTACTAAAATACCCATACTTAACCCAAATGAACGAAACTAACAGGTAGAAATGAAGCGCGGCAGTCAGTGTACTTCAAACTGATTTGCTGAAGCTGGTTTATGCATTCAATTTGCCTTGTAATTCTTCAGCCCCCCCCCCCCCCCCTCAAGATGAGCATGGGGTACCCAAAAGCGCATCTTGGACAATAGGGAGAGGAAGACATGGGGCTGTAATGACTTGGTAAAAAAATCTGCCAAGTTCAGAGAAGAAGGAACATGTCTGGGCAAAATGAATCCACCTTTGAACTGAGCACGAACAACGTGACAGTAAATTTCAATATGCTTGGTACGCTCGTGGAAAACAGGGTTAGAGGTGATGTGAATGGCAACTTTATTGTCGCAGTGAAGAGTAATGGGCAGAGATTACATTGATTTGCAGGCTGGATAGAATGTAATGGAGCCATTGAAGTTCACGTACAGTGGAGGCCATGGAACGGTAATCAGACTCTGCCGTGGAGCAAGAAATTATAGATTACTTCTTAGTCTTCCAGGACACCAAGCTGTCCCCAAGAAAAATGCAGTAACCTGTTAGAGAATGTCCGTAGATCGGCAAGCTCCCTAGTCAACATCACTGTAAGCATGAAGCTGCATATCAGAGGTTTTAGAGAAGAAAGCCCAGCAGAACTCGTTTGATTCAAATATCTGAGGACATGTTGAGATGCCTGCCAGTGAGAATCACGAGGGGCATGGACAAATTGGCTGAGTTGTTGGATGGCATAGGTGATGTCAGACCTTGTGAAATTCAGGTACAATAATCTGCCAATGATGCGCCTATACTGCAAAGGATCTTCCATAGGTGATGTGGAATCTGTGTCCGAAGTAACAAAGATATGACCACCAGGGAGAGGTGTAGATACTGGTGAGCTGTCGAGCATATAGTGTCTTTGAGAATGTCCATGGTGTGCGTTGGCTTACATGAATCCCTTCATCTGAGGGTGTGATTACGATTCCAAGAAAGAACCTTGCTGGTCCAAGGTCTTTAATTGTGAATGCTCGGTCCAGAAAATCCTTTACTTCCTGCATCTTGCCTGGGTCTGTACCAGTCAACAAGACATCATCTACGTATACTAGCATGAAAATCAGGAAAACATCCGAGGTAGGGTGAACAAGCAGTGATCATGAGATGATTGTATAAAACCATACTCAATCAGTTTTGAACTGAATTCCAGATTCCATTGTCGAGATGCCTGCTTTAATCCATATAGAGATCTTTTCAGTTTGCAAACCTTCGAAGTATTGCTTGTCGGGTATCCAGGTGGAAGTCTCATGTACACATCCTCATCAAGGTGCCCGTGGAGAAAAGCATTGTTTACATTATATTGATGCAATGCCCATCCCTTTGTTGCTGCAAGAGCAAAAATAACCCTGAAAGCTACGGGTGAAAAAACCTCACTGTAGTCTTCTCCCTCAGTTTGTGTGAAGCCCTTAGCTACGAGCCGTGCCTTGTACTTGTTGTGGAGCCATCAGCTTGCACTTGACTCGATACACCCACTTGCACCCAATCAGTTTCTTACCTTTGGGAAGGTCAACAAGTTCCCATGTATCATTATCTTCAAGAGATTGTAGCTCTTGTTGCATAGCATCAATCCACATTTGATCAATCCTAGCATGATTATAAGATGTGTTCATGGAAAGTAGACAAGTTAGCCACAAAAGTCTTATAAGCATGTGAAAGTGTATGTTTTGAGGGGGACAGATTTGGCTTGGGACAGTCCTGAGTTCATGAATTAATGCTAACAAAATCTTCATCCAGGTTGGGGGACTTTTAGGTCGAGTGTTGTGTCGTAAGCTTTGTTGGGGCTGTGGAAGTTGGCTGGTGATGTTGGGCAGGTATAGATTTGTATTGGCTAAGGGTATGTATTTGAGGTAGGTAACGGTAAGTTGTGCTATTTGGACAAAAGGCATATATCGCAAACATGAATTTCAGGGATATCATTCTTATTTATACCAAGGTCAGGTAAGTGTTTCAAGACATGAAATGATGGATGACCAAGTCTGCAATGCATTTATTGTTGGGGATATGCCCTTGGAATGCCATTCGATGATGTAAAGAATAGGGCATAGACGTGAACGTGTTATTCACTGTATTTGAATATTGTATTCGAATATTAATGTATGGAATTTACAATTCTTTTAGAGTCATATTATTTATTTACCTACAAGTCTTACTAAGCATCCGGTGAGTCGGTAAATAAATCTATCTCATATATCGTGAGTTTAGTCATCGATTCTCATGGGACGAGAGAGCGGCACAGGTGAGCTATTATTCTCTGATATTAAATTAGTACATAAGTCTTAGACCTCAGTAGGGTGACTGAGTGTCTATTATTTATTGACGGCTCTAATATGGTTGTGCCAACCATTTTCTTGGGAATCGGGAGGTCGTAACATTGGTATAAGTTGAACCGAGGATTAACTTTTACTTGGACACTACTCGTAGTCGACGATCACATGGTCCTTTATTTTATTACTCTGGGTAGAGTCAATGATCATCCTATTGACTATAGTAGTGTACGTGGACCTTAGACCGAATGGTATTTGACGGAGTTGACTTCGGGGTCTTGACTTGTCACTAGTTTCCTAGGCCCGCCTGTTCGGGGACGAACATGGGTCGCCGGCGACATGCGGTCTTGACAACGAAGGGCAATTGTCGGGATTAGACTAGCGTGAGGGTTTCACTGTCTCGCTAGTAAGATGAGATACATGTCCAACGCATATTCGGGGACGGGAATTATGAAATCTCTAGAGTAATAAACTGACTCACGTGGGACGTGGAGTGCAGTTTAGTAATTTGCCTGTCCCGAATTAGTCATAGAGTCGAGTTTGTGAGTTTGACAAATCCATGGTTCCCACTCAACCGGGACATATGTGAAGGGTCTATATGTACAATGATAATCTGTAGTCGGTTCGTTAAACGTTGAAGATCGTACTCAACTCGAGTTCTGTCCGGAATCGCGGGATTGGCTAGGCGTTTCTCTTGGATTCATCCCTTGCCGGGTTGAGACGAACCACGAGAGTCGGGCTTAAAAATGATCACTAAAACAGTGCCTAACGAATATGAGATGTATGTTATTTAATGGTCTTGGAGGCATTAATAAAATGCCAAATATAAGTTTTGGAAACTATATTTACATGGACTTAGATTCCAAGAACGAAACAATAAAGAATGGACCTAAAATAGGGTTAACGACCATGAGCAAGGCTTGTCACGATCGTGAAGCCCACCTGAAAAGTAGCAGCAGATTCAAAAATTCATATCTCACAATATAACCTCGGATTGAGAATCCCTCTTGTCAGAATCACAATTGGGGAGTCTTTATCTGTGGTTAAAATTCAGGTCCATCGAAAATTGTTTACTTCTCGATCGGAGAGAAATACGAAACTGCCGCAAAGCTTTCAGGACCTTCACGGCCATGACACCCAGTGCACATGGCCGTGAAACCGAGCAGCGGCTTAATTTCTCTCTCTCCGACATCTTCACGGCCGTGACGGGTGCTTGCAGTGAAGGATGGAAGTAACATGCCTAGCTCGTTTCACGGCCGTGAAAGCACCGATAGAGCCGCGACGAGTGTCAGTTTGACCAAATTTACTCCAAAATTAAGTAGAAATTAATTCCTTGTTCTTTTGTTAGACTTGTGGGACAATGTCTAGTCCTTAGATGCCTTAATACAAAAGAAACAAACAAGAATTAAGTCATGTAGGACATGACTTAATTTAATTAAGCTAAAATCACTTTCAAGGGTTGAGAGTAAGTTTTAATCATTTGGCTTGGAGTCATCTCGTGAAAGAAGTCCATTCAATGTAAAAATGCTCTCTTTCACTCTATACTTTGAGTTTTAGAAAGAGTTGAGAGAAAATAAGGTTTTGTTCTTGAGAAAACCCTAGTGAGGTTCGCAAATTAAACCACACCACACATCTCTTCCTAATCATTCCTCACCCTCTCTAGCCATCCTTGGGAGGGTGATGGTCTGAGGCACGTTTCGGGGTCGGCGTGACGATCTTGGAGCAAGGATGCCGAGCTCGGAGAACTCACAACGGTGGTGCTTGGAGCGGACTGCTACATCCGGGACGTATGGCGAGAGCTTTAGGATCTTCACTACGAGGGTAAGTGACACGCTCAAATACTAACAAGTGTACTAGGTCGTGCAAGTAGTAAAACGGACGAAGTCCGAGTATCGATCCACGAAGACAGCTCGATTAATTCTAAGATAATATTCCTAATTCTAATTTAGACTACGCAAATAAAACATATGAAGATAGAACAGTTGATAACGACGTGAGGCACAAATTACTCCTACGTCTTCATGCAATATAATCTATCTAACCAACATGAATTATAGTCAAGGTAGAATTTAACATACGTGCTTCTCGTTTGTCCCGTAGTAGCAACCCTACGAAAATAGAACCAATCAACTATATGTCTATATGATTGTAGTTCCTATACGTGCATTCGATCTTTATGAAATTCCCCGAGTTTAGACGCTTTCGACGCCTAAATTATCGGAAACCACACATACGAAACCGAATTCCATCTCTGGTCGATTTTACGTAGTGGTATTCAATGTTTTGTTCCAATCGGTCTAATCACTTAGTCCATCTCATAATCCAATCAAATATCATACGCATGTAGGCCAATCACACGTTATGAAGCTCAAACAAAGAATGCATAACTTAACTCATATGATTAAATAAGAAAATAATAGCATTAATACGTAGTCATAATCCGGCCTCACATGGCCTCAATCACAAAAGAAATTACGCTAGCATATTAATAAACGAAACGACAAAGAATTGGAAGAAAACATTGTCGAAAACGAAATATTAAAAGATAAAATTCGCCCTCGTTACGGTGCTGGTATCGTCTCGCTTTTGACGGTCGATTGTATTCTCGCCGCGCTCTTTATTTTATTTCTTTTTCTCTATCGTCAAGAAAAGCTTTATTTCGCTGCCCCGCTCCTCCGTTCTCGTCCAAGCTTGCCTCCTTAAATAGATTCTAATTACTTGCACCGACTAATTTCATCTCCCAAGACAATCTCTTATTTGATTCGAAAATCGAATCTCCCTCAATATATTGTTTCCAATTTGAAGTATGATCTTTTCTCCACTTTGAATGGTTCTCCTCCAATATGGATAATGTAGATGTCAAAATTGATCTTTGTTTCTCCTTGAAGTGCACGCCTCATAAGCATCTATAAGCCATCCTCTTATTAAGTCTTCACACGTCTCTTGTAGGCTTAATTACTTTGATGGCCTGAGATTAAACTAATGAGCCCATTAACCATTCATGAGGATTGTAATTGAACCCAACTTCTAATGGTCGTACTTATTGCGCATAACTTTGGTCCATTTTGCTCCGATATCTACAAAACACGAAATGCGAACATAAGCGGAAGATATTCAAATATATTCGAGTATTTTTTCATAGACAACGACCGAAAGTATGCTATTATGGGGTATAAAATGACGTAAAATCCTAACTTATCAGTAAGGTTTAAAACCCTAATACGTGTCATACATGGGTTTTCTTTACTTAACGAGCTATCCGGGGTTAGCCGTATGGGGATCCCCGGATAAAATTATAAAATTCCATTGCGTCTGGAGCGAGGCTTCGGGGCACCCATGGTTCCCCAACATTTATGCAAAGAAGTTACAGCAAATGCATGATTGGGAAAGTGAGAAATTGATCTGTTTGGTAAAGATGAAGACTAGATGCATAAAATTGTTTTGCACTCAAGAGTGCCCCTTCTGAAAAGGATGTTTTGTCTAGTATGTAAAGGCCTTTGTGTGTTTTCCATGCTGCAGATCTTGTTATTCTGCAACTCAATCAATAGGAAAAAGCAAGTGTAGAATTTGATGTATGGGATTCTTTGGTGAGTTTCTGACTGAAAGAAGGTTGTAGCGAAATCTAGGGATAAAAAGACAATCATTGAGGGAAATATCAGCTGAGAGGATAATATCTCCTGTATGTAAAATTGATTTAATGCTTCCATCTGGCAAGCACACAGGTGTGAAAGAATTTACTGGTTTGGGAAAAGATATCAGGCTGAGGTTTTGCACATATGACTCGTGGCACCTGTGTCTACTAACCATGAATCATCACTTATCACATCATACTTATTCGAACTAAGCTTAGGAAGGACAGTACCTGCAAAATCTTCAAGGTGAGCAAAATTCACAAAAGCTAGACCTGCCGCTGTATTCACCTTGCCATTCATCAATTTTGCGAGCTCCTTCTTCGTCATTTCCATCATTTGTGCATAGACCTCGCCTTCTTGTTGTGGTCTGCTACTTGTTCAGTTTCAACAGCCTTAAACATAACTTGACCCTTTCTCTGAGCATTGTTGTTCCTGTTTGCACCAAAACTTTCTGGGAAACCAACCAGTTTGTAACATTGTTCCCTGATATGTCCAGCCTTCTTGCAGCGACTACACTCAGGAACTCCATTCAACTTGTAACATTCTTCTTTAGCGTGCCCTGGTTTTTTGTAGTAATTACAGAAGGGTTGATGGTTGTCCTGCCTCATATTCTTGGTATTGATCTGCTTCTTCTGACTGAAATTCATCATCATCATTGCTGCATTCTCCTCGAAGGTTGTCATATTCATAGAGACCTCCCTATGCTTTTCTGCCTTGACTATCATGGCATAAACTCTGTTCACAGGCGGCAAACGGTCAGCAGCTGGTTCCTTTCTGCCTAAAATACATCACTAAGTCCCATCAGAAATTGCATGGACTTATCCTCCATCTCTCTTTCTTCAATCATGACTCTAACTGCCTCAATTGCATCAATTGTTGGTCTCAGCAGCTCAAGTTGATCCCACAGATTTCTAATTTTGTTGTGATAGTTAACACTCATGTTCCCCTGTTTAAAAAATGAGGTTTCCCGCTTGATTTCATAAATGGCAGATACGTTTGATGTGCCATACCTTTCAGCTATCTCATTCCAAAGTTCGTTGGCATCATGAATAAACATAAACCATTCGCAATATCTTTCGAAATCGAACTCTTAATCCATCCAGTTATCATACTGTTGACCTTGCGCCACTTTCTGTAATATGGCGAATCGGCAGCTGGCTTTTGATATTTGCCATTGACGAAGCCTATTTTCATCTTAGCCTCAAGTGCTTCCACCATGGAGCTTTTCCATATCAGATAATTTGACGAGTTAAAGGAGTTGATACGATCATCATGCCAGGATTGTCCGATACGAGTAGCTGATAATCTTCCTCCATTTCCGCAGCATTGTTTGGTACTCCCCCACGGTTTTGAGTTTCTGACTCATGATTCAAAATCTTATGCAGAAAAAAACGATTGCGATTGTTGACGCCAAAATTCAATTCAATGTCCTTTGGAGCTTATCGATCATCAATCACTGAAGAATTCGTTCGATCATCAATCACTGATGAATTCGATCAATTACCCGCTCTGATACCATGAAGAATTCCATTCTTGATCAATTGAAAATGCGCGCGAAAGATAAAAGTTGAAGACTGGTGTTAATTCTGTTTTCGTTGTTGAATTGGAAATCGTAATCTGTACAAGAACGTTTTATATACTCTCTAAGGCTAATAATAAAATTATTTAAATACCCATACTTAACCCAACTAACAGGTAGCGCGGCAGTCAGTGTACTTCAAACTGATTTGCTGAAGCTGGCTTATGCTTTCGATTCGTAATCTTCGACTCTATTGACTTATGTGTGATGAGTGAGTTTTGTGTGTGTTTGTGGTGTGTGAATGTGACTTCTAGAGTTATGTTATTTTGAAGGTTTCTAATTTTTTTATCAAGTATGTTATTATTATTGTTGTTTTAATTTTTTTTATTCAACCCAGCGAGTACATGAACCGAACGGGTAAAACGAATAGCTCATTGCTACCCGCAACCCGACCCAGTCAAAGTAACTGGTATCGTTAAACTTGATATTCGATTTTCCATTAGAGCAAGGAATAATCCAATCGGGTCGGGTTGGGTACCGAAACCAAAACTCGATTGTCCACCCCCACTATATACAAGTCCTTGGTGACAGACTTAGATATCACGGGTACAATGAGTTAGGCATAAGAAACTCATAGAGTGATAGGGTTTGGTCAATTTTGTTGTAAAAAGGACAGTAAAAAATAAAGGGGGACACAGGGAATTACATGGAAAACCCCAAACCTCGGGGTGAAAAACAACGGGCAAGGTAAAGATATTTTACTGTGGTAATTTAGCAGTTACAACTCTCTACGGTAAGGAGAAAACTAGCTCTATCTCTCTTACAATAAAAGATCGTGCGAGTACGACAAGTAATAATTAAAACGAATATATTATAACCACGCACGATAGGCAGTGTACCTACCGTTTGTAATATAGCTATAGCGAATATCCGAGTATCGAACACGAGGAATAAATTGAGTACTAGTATTAACCTATCGACTCGATATTTAACCTAAATAAAATAACAGGATTTGTTTCTATTAGGAACTAACTTAACAGAGCAACTTAAAGGATCGGAAGACTAAGGAACACAACTAGAAGTAATAAGAGTGACTTAAGATGACAAATATGTGTCCGGGATTCGAATCCCGCTGAGTTTTGTTGGCTAAGGCTTACGGAATATCGCTCCTACGTGATTATCGACTAAATCGCAGTAATTTCCTACCACTCACGGATTTGCTGTCGCCCTAAACGTTCGTGGGGATCTAAGTTTAGCGATTACTAGACGGCGATGATCGAGTATTTGCTGTCGCCCTATACTCGAATCCTAACGTCTACGAACGGCCTAATCGTTATTTAGCTGTCGCCCTAAACGATATACCACACATGCATATCGACACATAGACATATTGATACGAAGAAACAATATCATAGAACGATAAATAGTCGAATACACGTGTTCACGATTATCCTACGCCTTAACTACAACATAACCCAACGTTCATCTATTCCCAAACACACAAGACAATTAGCTACTCATATTGAACGTCACAACAACGAGATTAAGGGAAACGAGGATAGAGAACTCATAAAAACTTCCCTAAGAAGTGAATATGGCGTTTCTGAGGTGGAGCTCTCGTTCCTCGATCGAATGAGCGTAGCTTCGTTGTAGGATCGTCCTTGAGCTTCTCCGAATCACGAGGCTGCTTCTAGTGTTCTTCCTCCTTCATTTTCTCTAAGTTTTCGTCCCTATGAAGTTCTTTTTTCAGTTCTAAGGAGCATCCCCTTTTTATGCTTCGAAAATGGGCTAAAACCCTGAATTTTGGCACGTTCACGGCTTCTTAACGGGCCTTCACGGCCGTGACGGCGGCTTTAAAACCTATTTCTTGACTTTCTGGCACTAGTCACGGCCTCGTGCAACACTCTTCACGGCCGTGAAGGCGGCTTAAACCCTAAATCTTGACTCTCTGGCGTGAGTCACGGCGTTGCATCGGAGATCACGGCCATGAAGGTGTTGAATTTTCATTCGTTGAACTCTCTGCCGTGAGTCACGGCTTCTAGCACGAGATGTCACGGCCGTGACTCTTAATAGAACCATCAACTTCAAACACTGCCCGCGTTCACGGCTTCTTGCATGCTCAGTCACGGCCGTGAAGACGTAAATGTTCATCTTATAGTTCTCTGCCGTGATTCACGGCTTCTAGCACGAGATGTCACGGCCGTGACTTTGTAGCGTTTTCTCTTTTTAGGTTGCTGCCACCGTTCACGGCCTCTTGCGAGTTTATTCACGGCCGTGACCACTGACTGTTAGATTCATACTTCGCCGTTTTTGCGTCGTTTTTGCCTCGTTTTCGTTCCTTTTCTCTTGATAACCGTTCGAAGGTCCTACAATATTTAAATGGGTGTAAATAAAGCCAATAAATGCATGGAATGACCAATTATTTCTTATTATAACCCAATTAAACACAACAATAAACGTATTAAAATATGTTTATCAAACCTCCCCACACTTAAGCTTTTGCTTGTCCTCAAGCAAATTAGAACCAAGAAAATGGTAACAACATAGTGACACGACCATTCACAATTCACCAACGCAGATGGAAAACACAAAATGAAATCAAGCAAGCGATTACGGACACTGCAACAATAATCAGCACTAATCGACACGAATTTTCTTAGCACTACTAATCGAGATCCACACCTCGCAGGGATTCACTCAAATCACTCAGTGTATAGGCTTAAAAAACAATCAGTGAATCGCTCAATTCATGCAATAATATAGTCTAAACCATATGCTTGCAAGTCAATCACACGTCTACTACTTAAAGCAGTTAGCATGAATCAGAAGGTCTTTTTCGGGTTAAATGGGTTCAGATAGTAATGAGGTGGTAGTGGAATCACATATGAGTAACAGTCGTGTCGGTCTTCATGTCATTGTCTAAAGCGTTCCAGGATCAACCTTTTGATTACGCCATCTTCGTATTTCTCTTATTTCTGTTGTGTTCCACTAAGTCTTTCTTCTTCCAAATCTCAAAATGATAGATGATGTGGAATTCACAAGACTGGAAGATTATCGAAGGAAAGGTTCTTTCTTCCTTTTCGCAACAGTTCATCCTCTTCTTGCTTCAGTTTCCCAGCAGCCACACCATTTCTCTTTTTTTTTCTTTTCCTTTTTTTTGCTCCTTTTTTTTCGAATACCCTTTCGCATTGCAGTGCGCTGCCCTTACGCCAACTCCTTGTGAGTTAAAACTTGTTGAAGAGGGGGTTCTTGACTGCTTTAGGCGTTGTCTTGAGGCGTCATCCGACTACGCTTTTCGACTTGACATTCAACCTGCACTTCCACTTAACTAGGGTTCAGATGATCTCTGGAGGCTTATTTAGGTCAGAGGGTTATGATATACGAGGTTTTTAAGAAATAAAAAGGCTTAGGCACAAAGTGGTTAACTACGGTGATCAGTCGTGGTCGGAAACTTTGGTCGTGGACTTATTTCCTAATGCCTTCGTCATATTCATACAAAACATACTATAAGCAATTTCAATGCGTATCAAACGAGCAAGTTCTAGAGAGACGTAAATTATGCACTACTCACACAACCAAGAAAATGAGCAAAAGCTCGTCAGCTCAAACTCTCACAACGGAACATGGGTTATGTGTGTGAATCTCTCAAAATAGCACTATATCTATTCATGCTGAAAAGATTGAATCACTGATGCATGTCTTTATCGCTCACTAGACTCCCTAGCATGCAATCCAAATTCGAGATGAACGCAAACAATCATGCCAAACTTTTATAGATTTAAACGCCAAAACATGTCATAAAAATTTTTCACGTAACGTTTCAAACAAAATTCCTTAACAAAATTCCCCCTCCCCACACTTAAGATGCACGTTGTCCTCAACGTGTAAAATCAAGAAAAAGAAGGTAAAAGACGTTGAAAAGAACGTGACTTCCCTGAAAAATAGGCGTGGTCCTGCCTCAAGCATTTGATGTAGTTGAACATGGTTGTTGCTTGAGTTTGACATATTTTGTGTCGTAGTTCGAAGTCGTGTCACGTTTCCTGAAAACACTCAAAAGAAAATTAAACGCACAGAAAATATTAAAAGATAACAAAGTAAGTCTTAGTCATCACAAGTGACATAAGTACTAGACCAACACAAAAAAGTACTAAAAGAAAAACATCAGAACATAAACGAAACTATGGTGGTGGTGGTGGTGGTGAGGGCTGCCGAGGGCGAAGAAATGCCAGTGACTCCTGCGATCGTCTGACCGCGTCGTCCATGGCTTTAAGGGCCTGCTCGTATCGCTGTTGCTCCTCGCGGTAGTGTCGGTGGGCTTCTTCGTTCCGACGCTCGTACTCCTCCTGGCGTCGCCGCGTCTCCTCATCACGCCGTATGGCCTACTCGTTGTAGCGCAGCATTTCCTGGCGCAGGGCGTCGAGCTCGGCAGCTGAAGCATAAGGAGCGACACCTGACGATTCCCCTCGTGATAGCCTGAAGAATGGGAAGGTCCGGCAGTGTATGAGTGAACCGAAATTGGCCCCACACCCTCAATTTCTAGTGGTTTGGGGAATTCGGCGCCCAAGTCCGTCTGCCCACGGTAAACTTCGTGCCAGACGTAGACTTTGTTTGAGCGGGACCAGGTGGGCGCCTTGATCAACATCTTCATCTTCACCATCATATCCTCGTTGACCGGATTACGCCCGCCCACAATCTCCATCTCCGGTGGATTTGCTGGCCACAGGTTAAGGCCTTTGATGACCCTAGTAATGAACGGCCCAACTGCGATCTTCCCGTGCCTACGAACTCGGCTTGGGCCGCGAAGGCGTGCTTCAAGGCCATTCCTAGGTGCACGTGTTCCCTGCGCTGCATCTTGGCTAAATAAAGAGGTCACGAAGGCCAATCGCGCCGTGAGGACTCGCCCCTTGGTGTGAGCGAAGTCGTCAGTAGACGGTGGATATATTGCAAACCGGGGCTCCTGAGCGACGAGGCCTTCGATGTTTTGACGCTGAAGGGTGGCTCGCCGGGTCTTGTAATCTCATCCCAACAGGCCTGTCGGACGTCCGGGTTTTCCAGATAGTTCTTGTAATATAAGTTTTGTAGCCCTTGGTGCCCGTAAGGTAGCTCTGGTGTCCCAATTGCACGGCAGATGTCTTTAATGGTAAACACCTCCTCCGTGTTAAACGCCCGAAAAGTAATCTTGTTCCGGCCGAATTCTTCGTGGGCGAAGGTGGACAGGAACTCCAGGGTCAGCTCTTTATATCCCAGCTCGTCGATGTGAAAGAATTCTAGCCACCCACTCAGTGACAGGTAGCCGGCCACCTGCTAGTCAATGTTGTACTTTTCCAGCGTGTCATGATCGATCTGATCGGTCGGGATGAACTGTGTTTCCTTGAGCCGGTTGTAGCGGGCTTGGTGCGTCTCATCTTCAAATTGCCCCATAGCCTCTAGTAATGTCGTCGTGCCTTGGCCTCGACGTTGATGACTCGATGATGCGGCCGAGCGACTTTTATCCATAGTACCTAGATGTCCGAATGTGAGTTGGCGAGAAGTAGATAATCAACACAGCTTGACTCGACCAACGTAGCGACAAAATTGACAATTCTAAAACAAGAAGATATACAATTTCAGAGCGGCATTTTGTCGAACACATAAAAGACAATCTAAAATACTCCGTCTAATTGCAATAATCAATCAACCAAACACACTCCACGACTCTAGACGATTAATCAACGCAAAATGATCCATGAAAAGCAACCAATTTGGGCAAAATTTTCCAAATTCCCAAAATCTCGTCATTAGGGTTTATCATTCCAAATCAAAAACTAACACATGAAATCAACGAATTAAACATTCCCACGATATGATTATCATGTATCCAACCATAAAAGCACAAGACGAACAGCAAATTAAACCCAATCAGAAAAACCCCAATTTCGAATTTTAGGGTTCATCGTCCCAAATTGAAATTAACACACGAAAACTGCAATTCCGTCAACCCCAACATGTATATAGCACAAGTCTAGTAATGAAAGAGCTATATAAACATGAAATCGATCCAAACCTTCGAAAATACCCGCAGTCGCCAACATGTAACTTTTGGAGATAAAAATCATACCTCGTCGCTTTACTAATGTTGAAACGGAGGAAGACGGATTTTTGGTGTTGCCTGAAGTTTGAGCAGCGGATGTGGTCGGAGATGTGGTGAATGAGACGAGTAAATTTCTATTGTGTGTGATTCGGTGCGAAGAAGATGAATAGAATGATAAAATGAGGTTTTACAGGGTTGTAATAGTAAGGTTCACGGCCGTGAATACAAATTCGCAGGCCGTGAAAAGGAGCAGAAGGTTGCATTCACCCGAGTCACGGCCGTGACTCATGGGTCAAAGGCCGTGACTTCGGGCAGTGAGTTAAGCAAGCACATGTCACGGCCGTGACAACCGAGACACGAGTCGTGACTAGCTTAATTTATTATTTTTATTTATTTATTATTTATTTATTTTATTTTTTTATATATATACATATATATATTATAATTATTATTTTTTTTAATTTAATTTTTTTATATTTGTTCCGGATGCGTCACGGCCGTGAGGTGTAAGCCTCTGGCCGTGACTTGAGGCAGGGAGCGACATGTATTGTGGCCTGAACATTCACCGCCGTGAATTACTAAGCATTTGGCCTTGGGCCTCGGCAGTGGCTGAACTAATGATATTCACGGTCGTGACTTCTTTGCGAAGGGCCGTGAATTTGAAAATATTCCATTTTTTTTCTTTTTTTTATTTTATTATACATATATATATATATATATTATTCTTTTATTTTACTTAGATTAATACGTAATCGACGAGTTTTCGAGAACGATTGGCGCGAGGAAAAATCTGATAATCGACAAGGGAATATCACTTTCTCGCGCGGCGTCATATCTCCAAGTCAAAAATTCGTCTGTATTATTTATTTGATTTGTTGGGTTTGATAATGATGGTATTGTGCCCTTCATGCCTATAAATAGACATTTGTGGAACAACACAATAGCATCATCTACCATAATTCACACGTCTTCAGCAGTCTTATTTTCGATATTTCTGAGTTAGCTAGCCACTATGAATTGGGGACAGCAGCAAGGACGTGAGAATGAGAGTGAAGAATATGCAAGGATTCGTCATAATTTAGATATGCTGTCACTCTACCTTGCTCTTCTTTTGGTTTTGTTTGGAGTTTTACTTGCTTTCGTGTGTTGGATTATCACAAGGTGCACTTGTGTGTAACCCACCCTTATGAAGCAAAAATAAACTATTGTTCTGTCTTCTGTGTTTTTCGCAATTTTTGATTTGCTTTTGTGTTGGTCTTTCACATGTTGTAATGGTATTGTAACCGTCTTTTATAAAGTAAAACTATCGTTCCTATCTCGTCTCTAGACTCTGTGTTGTACCCATCTTCAATGTTTGTAATAAACTTATTATTAATTAAAATATTACTGTTATTATTATTGTTGTTGTTATTATTGTTTTATTTAATTTAATATATATATATATATATAGTTTTAGATTTTTTTATTTAAAATATACCTAAAACATAAAATAGAAATACCTGGGTTGCCTCCCAAGAAGCGCTTCTTTTAACGTCTCTGCCTGACGTACCTCATATGCTCTTATGCTGGCTGGAAGTCGAGGTATAATACCTCCTTGTCGCTCAAGTCTTCCTCGCCTCCATGGTAATGCTTCAAACGATGTCCGTTCACCTTGAAAGCGCTCTGTCCCATGCCTGAAATCTCAACAGTACCGTACGGAAAGACACGAGTGACAGTGAACGGTCCTGACCAACGTGATCTAAGCTTGACAGGAAAAAGCCTAAGTCGAGAGGAGGACTTGGTCCCCTTCTTGAAATTCTCGTTTGTGCCTAATTTTGTTAATAAGCTGATAAACGCCACTCGTCAAGCTCATTAATTTGGAGCTGCCGCTTTTCACCGGCTTTCCCCAAATTCATGTCCAATGACTTAATTGCCCAATAGGCTTTATGTTCGATTTCTACGGGAAGGTGGCATGCCTTCCCGTAAACCAATCTATACGGTGTAGTACCTATTGGTGTCTTATACGCGGTCCTATACGCCCAAAGTGCGTCATTAAGCTTATTAGCCCACTCCTTACGGTTCCCCTCTATAGTTTTCTCAAGAATACGTTTTAACTCGCGGTTCACGACTTCTACCTGACCGCTAGCCTGAGGGTGATAAGGGGTGGACAGGCTATGTCTAACACCATAACGATCTAAGGTACGTGCAAATTGGGTGTTACAGAAATGGGTGCCTCTATCACTAATGATGCATTTAGGTTCCCAAATCGTGAAAACAGTGTTCGTAAAAATCGAACAACAACCCTAGCATCGTTCGTGGGTAAAGCCTGTGCCTCGGCCCACTTAGACACATAGTCTACAGCAACCAGAACGTACTTATTATTATACGAACTGGGAAACGGGCCCATGAAATCTATACCCCAAACATCGAAAATCTCAGAAACTAGAATAAAATTTTGAGGCATTTCATCACGTTTTGAGATATTACCTGTGCGCTGACATTGATCACAAATGTCAACGTACCGTTGGCGTCTTTGAAAATCGTTGGCCAATAAAACCCGCTTTCCAGTACCTTCTGAGCTGTTCGATTGGCTGCATAATGCCCTCCAGTTGGTCCGCTATGGCAATGCCCTAGAATCTTCGTCGTCTCGGGGGAAGCAACACATCGACGTATTACCTGGTCTGCACATCGCCTGAAAAGATACGGATCTTCCCAAAAGTAATACATCAAGTCAGAAAAGAATTTCTTCTTTTGCTGACTTGTGTATCCCTTTGGTAGAACCCTCGCAACAAGATAATTAGCGAAGTCTTCAAACCAAGGAATATCGTCACTTACCACTTTGCGTACAAGTGCTCGTCTGGGAATGTGTCCTAAATTTCCTTGGTGTCCTTGTTGTAAATCTCGGACTCCTCTAGTCGAGAGAGGTGATCTGCCGCCATATTCTCTGCCCCGTTTTATCTCGGATCTCTATACCGAACTCTTGAAGGAGTAAGATCCATCTAATTAGCCGAGGCTTGGCGTCTGGCTTCGCTAGTAGATACTTAAGGGCAGAGTGATCAGTAAAAACAATAACTTTCGATATAATAAGGTATGACCTGAATTTATCGAAAGCGAAAACGACAGCTAAAAGCTCCTTTTCCGTGGTCGTATAGTTTGCCTGGGCTGTGTCAAACGTCTTACTGGCGTAGTAAATTGGCCTGAAATGATTGTCCTTGCGCTGCCCTAGCACGGCTCCCGCTGCGTAATCACTCGCATCGCACATTAGTTCAAAGGGCAACCCCCAATCGGGGGCAACCATGATAGGTGCTGCGATCAATCGCTCTTTAAGCAAGTTAAAAGCATGCAAGCATTCATCGTTTAAATCAAACGGAGCGTCTTTCTCAAGTAATCTAGACATGGGTCGAGCAATTTTTGAAAAATCCTTAATGAACCTACGATAAAACCCAGCATGACCTAGAAAACTCCTAATGGATCTTACGTTCGAGGGGACAGGTAATTTTTCAATTGTCTCTAATTTAGCCCGGTCCACTTCGATTCCTTTAGATGAAATCTTATGGCCGAGAACTATACCCTCTCGAACCATGAAGTGGCACTTTTCCCAATTAAGTGCCAGGTTTGTCTCCTCGCATCATGCGAGTACGAGTTTCAGATTCGATAGACACACATCGAATGACGACTCGAAAATAGAAAAATCATCCATAAATACCTCCATTACCTCACCTACCAGTTCGCCGAATATGGCCATCATGCATCGCTGAAGGTGGCTGGGGCATTGCAGAGGTCGACGGTATCCTTCGGTATGCGAACGTCCCGAACGGGCAAGTGAACGTGGTCTTTTCCTGGTCCTCGGGTGCTATGGGGATCTGTAGATAACCTGACAAACCATCTAGGAAACAGTAAAATGAGTGACCGGCTAACTTTTCTAACATCTGATCAATAAATGGTAAAGGAAAATGATCCTTTCTCGTCGCATCGTTCAACTTCCTGTAGTCGATGCAGACGCGCCATCCAGTCACCGTCCTCGTCGAATCAGCTCGTTCTTGTCATTGGTGACGATCGTCATGCCTCCCTTCTTTGGGACTACTTGGACCGGGCTGACCCATGCGCTGTCTGAAATGGGATAGATCATCCCTGCGTCTAGCAGTTTGATAACTTCCTTCTTTACCACGTCCTTCATATTGGGGTTGAGCCGCCTTTGCGTTGAGCGACCGGCTTGAATTCGTCCTTCATGAGGATCTTATGCGTGCAGTAACTCGGGCTGATACCCCTTATGTCGGATATCTTCCACGCCAAGGCCTTCTTGTGCGCTTTCAACACATCCAAGAGCTGGCCTTCTGTCCGTCGTCTAGGCTCGGCGAGATGATGACTGGTAGCCCTCCATTGCTTCTAAGGAACGCGTACTCGAGGTGGTCGGGCAGCGGCTTTAACTCTAGGACTGGTGGCTCCTCGACCGAGCTCTTTTCTTTGTCCTCTTCGCTGCTCTCGTCGATGGCTATGATAGGCTCGTTGACCTCCTCCCCACACTCGTCGATTGCCATAAGTGTATGCATGTCCTGCTCGCCGACCTGTGACAGACCTTGCACGGAAAAGAGAAAGTCGTGCTCAAACACGTCTAAAAAATAGCATTTATCGTCTTGCTCATTACTCTTTTTCATCGAATCCGCCATACTAAATGTAACCTTTTCTCCATCTACTGTCAACGTCAATGTACCATTCCTAACGTCTATCATGGTTTCTCATGTGGCTAAGAACGGTCTGCCTAATATCAACGGGACATTATCATCCTCCTCCATGTCTAAAATAACGAAATCAGCGGGAATTACGAACTTATCCACTTTAACTAGAACGTCCTCGATAACACCTCGAGGATACTTCAACGATCTATCGGCTAATTGCAAGCTCATCCTAGTGGGTCGTGGCTCACCTAATCCTAAGCGCTTAAACATTGAATATGGCATTAAATTAATGCTAGCACCTAGGTCAGCTAACGCACGCTCAACAACTAAGTCTCCTATAAGACAGGGAATAGTAAAACTCCCTGGGTCCTTAAGCTTCTTAGGGATCTTGCTTTGGAGTATCGCCGAGCACTCTCTTCGCAGGCATACGGTGGAGACGTGTTCGAGCTTCCTTCTGTTCGTCAGCAGGTCCTTCAAGAACTTGGCGAAGCTGGGCATCTGCGTAATAGCTTCAACAAAAGGTAGGTTAATATGCAATTCCTTACACATACTCATAAATTTACCAAATTGTGCCTCGTCTTTGTCCTTCTTTAGTCGGGTCGTGTAAGGAATTTTTGGCTGGTATGGCTTCACCGGTGGCCGCTCGATCTCCTTCGCCTTTCCTTTCTCAGGCTCGACCTTCTCCTTCTCAGCTTCGGCATTTTCCTTCTCAGCTTCAGCTTTCTCAACATTGTCGTCTTTCCTACCTCCACTTCTGGCTCGTCGTGGACCTCGACCTCAGCTTTATCATTTGATTTCTTCTTGGGAGGTACCTCTTGCAACTCTCTTCCGTTTCTCAGGGTGACCGCCTTGCAATACTCCTTAGGATTGGTTCGGTATAACTTGGGAGTGATCCCTGAGTTCGCTCAGCCAACTGCTTCGCCATCTGGCCCACTTGTTGCTCCAATTTCTTGATAGAAGCGTCGGTGTTCTGGGCACGTACTTCTATGTACTCCTCCATCTTATTCATCCGACTCTCGTGGGCTTGTGTGGTGTTGCTGAAATTGGTGAGGAGCGTCTTCATCATATCCTTCATTTCCCTCATGTCGTCGGACCCCGACCCTGCAGATGTATTCTGATACGGACGTGATGTTCCTCCTTGGAAACCAGAAGGCCTAGGTTGGAATCCCGGTGGTCCTTGGGCGTTGTGGTTTTGGTTCCCATATGATAGATTTGGATGCGCGCGAGGTTGAAAACTCCGCTGGCCTTGGTAATTCCCCATATAGTCCACGTGTTCCAGTGATTGTCCGACTTGGCACTCCGAGGTCTCATTAGCTGTACCACAAATCTCGCATTGTGGTGTATACGGCTTCTGAGGCGATGGGCTTGTCATCACGGCATGTACTGGCTGTGTTTGCCCGGCCTTTGGAAGTAGTGTGTTGATCACCGTCTGGAGCTGAGAATTGGTAGTTGCAATCTGCTGTTGCAACGCCTCAATCTTGGCATGTGTAGCAGTCTCCTCGCTCACCCCAAACACTCCTGGAGTCTTAATCCTCGTATTGCCTCTCATGAAACTGTTCCTCGAGTAGTCTTCGATTAGGTTCCAGGCGTCTGTAGCATTGAGGTTCACAAGCCCTCCTCCAGCGGCTCCGTCTAACATATGAACTGTTTGATCATTGAGGCCCTCGTGAAATCGATTGATCATGGCGGCCTTCGACATCCCGTGTTGTGGGCACTTCTTCAATAGGGATTTGTACCTCTCCCACACCTCGTAGAGATTCTCTGAATCCTTCTGGTGAAAAAGCGAAATCTCCGTCTTCAACCGTAATACCTTTGACAGTGGGAAGTAATGGCCGATGAATGCTGCTCGTAGTTCTTCCACGTAGTGATCGATCTGGGCGGTAACATCTCCAACCAATCCTTCGCCGTGTACTTGAGTGAGAATGGGAACAACATTAGTTTAATCGCATCACTCGGGACCCCATTAATCAGTGTCTGTTACTGTAAGAAAAGCCTTCAGGTGGGAGTACGGATCATCATCGGGATTCCCTTCAAACTGGGCCGTCTGAAAGATCATCTGAAGCCAGGCGTGCTTCAGCTCGAAAGTGTTGTTCTCGATCGGCGGAATTACAATCGCTGATTCTGTACCACCGAGGGAGGCGCTCTTGAGTAGATCTTATAGAGATTGTTCCTCTTCCTGGTCATGGTGGACCGGTACTCTGCGTTCAGCCATCTCGACTTCTGTCTCTCTACCGTCTACAGATGCCTCTGTTCGAGAATTCTCTGCCGACTCCTGAGAGTTGTCCTCTGAGTAGCTTACTAACGCTTCTTGATAGTTACTAGCCGTGCCTTCTGAATTGTATCTGAGCTGCCTTCGCAATTTCCGCTCGAAATCCGGATCTCCTTCAACAATTGGACCTGATGGTGGCTTCGGGTCATCCACCGTCAAACAGTACCTCCATTGAGTAAAAACGAAATTTAGCGAATAAGTAGACAAATACGTTGAAAAGGTAACGAGACTAATAATGATGTAGAAACAAATAACGCAATTAACCAAAGACTGGAAAAATAGCTAAATTACCGAACTAGGGTGTTCCTAATATCGTGTGTGTATGTTTAAATAAAAGATCGTGCGAGTACGTAAGTAATAATTAAAACGAAGATATTATAACTAGAATCACGCGCGATAGGCAGTGTACCTATCATTTGTAATATAGCTATAGCGAATATCCGAGTATCGAACACGAGGAATAAATTGAGTACTAGTATTAACCTATTGATCGATATTTAACCTAAATAAAATACAAGATTTGTTTACATTACGAACTAACTTAACAGAGCAACTTAAAGGATCGGAAGACTAAGGAACACAACTAGAAGTAATAAGAGTGACTTAAGATGACAAATATGTGTCCGGGATTCGAATCCCGCTGAGTTTTGTTGGCTAAGGCTTACGGAATATCGCTCCTACGTGATTATCGACTAAATCGCAGTAATTTCCTACCCACTCACGGATTTGCTGTCGCCCTAAAACGTTCGTGGGGATCTAAGTTTAGCGATTACTAGACGGCGATGATCGAGTATTTGCTGTCGCCCTATACTCGAATCCTAACGTCTACGAACGGCCTAATCGTTATTTAGCTGTCGCCCTAAACGATATACCACACATGCATATCGACACATAGACATATTGATACGAAGAAAACAATATCATAGAACGATAAATAGTCGAATACACGTGTTCACGATTATCCTACGCCTTAACTACAACATAGCCCAACGTTCATCTATTCCCAAACACACAAGACAATTAGCTACTCATATTGAACGTCACAACAACGAGATTTAAGGGAAACGAGGATAGAGAACTCATAAAAACTTCCCTAAGAAGTGAATATGGCGTTTCTGAGGTGGAGCTCCCGTTCCTCGATCGAATGAGCGTAGCTTCGTTGTAGGATCGTCCTTGAGCTTCTTCGAATCACGAGGCTGCTTCTAGTGTTCTTCCTCCTTCCTTTTCTCTAAGTTTTCGTCCCTATGAAGTTCTTTTTCAGTTCTAAGGAGCATCCCCTTTTTATGCTTCGAAAATGGGCTAAAACCCTGAATTTTGGCACGTTCACGGGCCTCTTAACGGGCCTTCACGGCCGCGACGGCGGCTTTAAAACCTATTTCTTGACTTTCTGGCACTAGTCACGGCCTCGTGCAACACTCTTCACGGCCGTGAAGGCGGCTTAAACCCTAAATCTTGACTCTCTGCGTGAGTCACGGCGTCTTGCATCGGAGATCACGGCCGTGAAGGTGTTGAATTTTCATTCGTTGAACTCTCTGCCGTGAGTCACGGCTTCTAGCACGAGATGTCACGGCCGTGACTCTTAATAGAACCATCAACTTCAAACACTGCCCGCGTTCACGGCTTCTTGCATGCTCAGTCACGGCCGTGAAGACGTAAATGTTCATCTTATAGTTCTCTGCCGTGATTCACGGCTTCTAGCACGAGATGTCACGGCCGTGACTTTGTACCGTTTTCTATTTTAAGGTTGCTGCCACCGTTCACGGCCTCTTGCGAGGTTATTCACGGCTGTGACCACTGACTGTTAGATTCATACTTCGCCGTTTTTTGCGTCGTTTTCGCCTCGTTTTCGTTCCTTTTCTCTTGATAACCGTTCGGAGGTCCTACAATATTTAAATGGGTGTAAATAAGCAATAAATGCATGGAATGACTAATAATTTCTTATTATAACCCAATTAAACACAACAATAAACGTATTAAAATACGTTTATCAGTGGGCGAACCAGAATGAGCCGCGTAGCTGTATACTTGGACGAACCAAAATCCGCCGTGCAGCTATATTATGTGGACGAATCAGAGCTAAGTGGCCAATAGAAATTTTACAACATTTGTCCCACTTGAAGATTTGATCGAGACTCGATCAATCTTCACATATGTTCGGTCAAACCAGAGGAGGAACGGCACCGTATGAATTTGTCCACGTTGATTGATTTGGTCATGAAGTTGGCCAGATTATCCGCAGTTTGAACTTTTCCATATCCATTGTTCCCTCTTCCACTTGTTCACGAACGAAGTGGTATTGGACCCGGATGTGTTTGGTTCTTGAATAAATGCTGGATTCCTTGCAAGATGATGCATTCTGGCTATCACAATAGAGAACAATATTCTCTTGTTTGTGGTCGAGTTCTTCCAACAATCTCTTCAACCATATCGCCTCTTATTGCGTAGCTGCTACATATTCTGGTTCCGTCGTTGACGTCACAACAATCGACTGCAGTTTTGAGACCCAGCTTACCGCACCGCCAGCAAGATTAGACACATATCCGGTTGTGGATCTGTTTTTATCAAGTTCACCTGCATAATCAGCATCAACATAACTGTGGGCAGTAAAATCCGTACCTCCATAACATAATGCATGATCAGAGGTTACTTTTATGTATCTGAGAATCCTCTTGACAGCACTCCAGTGCTCCCGACCGGGGTTGGACATGTATCGGCTCACCACTCCCACTGCATGGGCAATGTCCGGTCTCGTACACACCATGGCAAACATCAAACTTCCAATCGTGGATGCATACGGCACTCGAGACATCTCTATTTTCTCATTTCATTGGATGGACACATATCGGCAGATAACTTGAAGTTAGCAGCAAGAGGAGTGGATATTGGCTTACTTTCTTGCATGTTGAACATTCGCAATACTTTCTTCAAGTAGTTCTTTTGAGAAAGCCAAATCTTCGTATTGCTTCTGTCTTCAGAGATTTGTACGCCAAGAATTTTGTTTGCCTGTCCCAAGTCCTTCATTTCGAATTACCAACGAGTTGAATCTTCAGATCATCGATACGATCTTTGTTGGGTCCTTCTACCAGCATATCGCCAACGTACAAGAGCAACATGATATAATCTTCAGAGTGAAATCTCTTGAAATACGCTCAAGGATCTGAATAAAGTCTGGTGTAGCCGAGACTCATTATGAATGAATCAAATCTCTCGTACCAACATCGTGGTGCTTGCTTGAGCCCGTAAATAGATTTGATTAGCTTGCAAACCAGATCTTCTTTCCCTTTTCTTGAAAGCCTTCTGGTTGAAGCATATATATTTCTTCATTCAGGTCGCCATGGACAAATGCCGTTTTGACGTCAAGTTGCTCAAGATGCAGGTCAAATGTGGTACACATTGACAAGACAACCCTGGCTGTTGTAAGTCGAACCACCGGTGAGAATATCTCATTGAAGTCGATTCCTTCTTTCTGAGCATATCCCTTTACAACCTTTTTTGCACGATATCGCTCTATCTGGTCATCACCATTCCGCTTGATCTTGTACACCCATTTGTTTCCAATAGGTCTCCTTCTTTGCGGTAATGGCACCAATTCCTGTGTCTTATTTTTACTGAGAGCTTCAATTTCTTCTTGCATTGTTGAAATCCGCTGACTCGCATCTGAACTCTTCACTGCTTCTTGGAAAGTCGTTGGCACTCCATCCTCAGTTAGAAAACAATATGCAATGTTGCTCTCAGTATCATAATCTGAGTACCAAATAGGCGTCTTACGAATTCGTTTCGATCGCCCGATGTCCGGTACTTCAGTTTCGACTGGGTTGAGCTCTTCGTGTGCTGGTTTGGCTTCAGAAGAATCATCTTGCTCCAATTTTCTCTTCGCCGGTGTTGGTGTAGTCTTTGTTATATTGCCATCATGGTTAACTTGCTCCTGGTCTCTATCTGCGAGAAAATTAACATCTCTGTTGATAATAACTTTGTGGTCAGTGATATCCCACAAACGATAACCCTTTACTCCTTCAGCGTACCCCAGAATAGACATCTTCTGGACTTTGGATCTAACTTCGTCGTTTCTTGATTGTGGTACATCACATATGCAGGGCTTCCGAATATATGGAGATTTGAATAATCAGCAGGTTTGCCAGTCCATATTTCCCACCAGTGTCCTCATCTATATAGTAGTAGATAGGGACTGATTCACCACACGCTTCCGCCCAAAATTCCTTGTCTATACTTGCAGTTCTCAGCATAGCCCTCGTTCTTTCCAGCAAGGTCCTATTCAGCCGCTCTGCCACCCCATTTTGTTGTGGAGTATATGTCGTTGTTAACTGTCTTTTAATACCTGCACCTTCGCAGAATTCATTGAATTCCCTGCCAGTATATTCTCCTCTATTGTCGGACCGCAGGCATTTGATCTTCTTACTGGATTCAAGTTCGACCCGCGCTTTGTATGTTTTGAAGGTAGGAAATGCATCGTCCTTCTTCTTGATTGGATACACCCAGCATCTTCTGGAATAGTCGTCAATGACACGAAGTAATTTGCTCCCCCAGAGATGTGACCGGTGCTTGCCAAATGTCAGAGTGCAGCAGTTCCAGAATTTCTTTACTTCTGGATTTTGACGGGCTGAACTTCGGGCGATGCTGTTTACTTACAATGTAATTCTCACAAAATGGTAGTGACACGATTGTGAGACCAGGAAGTAGATTCTTCTGGACAAGAATTTTCATGTCTTGCTTAGACATATGACCAAGCTTCTTGTGCAAAGTCATCGAAGACTTCTCAATTGAATTTGTAGTGGCCACAGAAGCTTGCCCTTCCTACAGAGTTTCCCCCTTCAGCATGTATAAGTTTGCAGCGATCTTTTCTCCCTTCATTATTATTTGCGCTCCTTGAAAGATTTCCATGACCTTGTTCTCCAGTTTAATTTTGAGACCAAGATCATCTAGCTGCCCCACAGACAATAGATTTTTTTCAGACTCTCAACATGTCGCACAGCTTGAATGGTACGGATGGTGCCATCGTACATCTTTAATTTGATTGTACCAGTCCCGACGATCTTCAGAGGTGATCATTACAGTTGTACACGAACCCTCCAGATGTAGGTTGGTACTGATGAAACCATTTCCTTCTTGATGTCATGTGGAAAGTAGCTGCGGAGTCGAGAAGCCACATATCGTCAAATCTTCCCTTTCCTCCGATGATGGATGCAGATTCACATACTATAACAAATCCGTTGTCTCGAGCGTTGGCCACGTTTCCTTTAGCATTAGGGTTTCTGTTTAGACCCCAACAATCTTTCTTCATATGACCCTTCTTGCCACAGTGATAACATTTGATAGCCTTTCCATCAATCTTCTTCCATTTGGCATCACTTGTAATTCTTTCCGGCCTGCCAGTGATAGCTTCTAGACAATTTTCTTTGAGCAAAATTGCCTTGACTTTTACCTTCCACAGGGAGTAATTTTTTCCGTTGAATTTCTCAATCTCATGCTTAGCTGCCATATTTTTTTCTCTTTTTTTTCTCTCTCTCTCTCCCCAGAAACTTTAATGGATGAATAATAAGAATCTAACAAACTTTCTGATGTGGAGGATCCAATATTATTGGCAACCACAGAGCATACGGTAAGTAGATATTATAGACACCCAGCCAAAGCTCTGATACCACTTGTTGTAAAAATGAGTAAAAAATAAAGGGGACAAAGGGAATTTACGTGGAAAACCCCAAAACTCGGGGTGAAAAACCACGGGCAAGGTAAAGTTATTTTACTGTGGTAATTTAGGAGTTACAACTCTACCGTAAGGAGAAAACTAGCTCTATCTCTCTTACAATAGGAGACTCACAAACTCTCTAAATATTTTCCTCACAAACACTTATATATACTGAATATAGGAAGAAGTTATTGTTTTCAACAATGATTTAGAGCTAGCGTATTTATAGCTTAAGGTTTTAAGCTCGGACGAATCAGAATCAGCCGCGTAGCTGTATACGTGGGGGAACCAGAATGAGCCGCGTAGCTGTATACGTGTGCGAACCAGAATGAGCCGCATAGCTGTATACGTGGACGAAACAGAATCCGCCGTGCAGGTATATTACGTGGACGAATCAGAGCTAAGTGGCCAAATAGAAATTTTACAACAAATTTCATCTCATGAGTGAGGTTTAGATCTACTAGATCAGGCTGTTCCAAGAATATATGACAAAATTCGGCTAATAATGATAGTAAAAAATTTATAGAGTGACCTAATTGATAATTCTATCTTGTCACGAGTCACTCTAGCAACGATTCAATAATGGAGGAGATAACAGTAAATAACCCACAATGTTCAATAATGGAGAAGGAAACCTTCATCATTCATGCAGCCCATTACAGTAAAAATGACATATAATTATTTTTTTATTGGTTACAAGCAATAAAACATTTGGTATTGATGCTTCTAAAAATGAAATAGAACATCAAACGAAAGGGTAATAATGGTTGGGGAGGGGGACCTCGACGTCTTTTTTTTATATTGTACCGAATATCTAAATTTAGAAATACTTGTATATTTCTATAAACACTGGTGAAATATCCATCCTATCCATCCAATTTTCACATCCCATAATCTAATTTGCAACAATTGGTAAACGCCCCGCAAATAATTGAATATTAAATGGCTGTACGTAGTAACTTGTATTTATATTTCACCGTAACTTTAATAGGAGGAACCAATAATGTACATCCATATCCTGCTACAGGAAAAAAATGGACCATCACGTCACTGAGATATCCAAGAATAAATGACAAAAATAATTAATACGAAGTGTACTTGACGTCATCAACTCAACATGCTTCGAACCCTAACCCCCACACAACAAACTTGCCACAAAATCGAGTGCATAGACGATAGGGTTGCAAACGAATCGAACTTTTTTGGTTCGATTCGCGATTCGATTCGAATTTAAGATTCGAATTCGAATATTTAGAATATGAATCCGAATAAGAATATTTTTTCTGATTCGAGAAATATACGAATACGAATATGAAATCACAATATTCGATTCGAAATTAACCGAATTATTCGACTCGAATAATATAACATAAAATATAGTATAATTAATATATATTCACATATAATAACTCACTAAAATATTTACAAATAATATACTATAATTCATATGTTTAAATAAAATTTATTATAATTCAATATATGCTTAAATATAATTTATTATAATTCACTATATATTTTAAATATGATATTGTTTATATTTATTAAATAAAAAATCAAAGATGACTTTGAATACAAATATTCGATATTCGATCGAATATTCGAGAAAATATTCGAATTCGAATAAGAATCGATTTTATGATTCGACTAAATATTCGAGTATTCGTATTCGTATTCGACCGTTATCCGAATACGAATAGAATATTGCGGTATTCGACCGATTCGATTCGTTTGCAACCCTAATAGACGAACTATGTCTCTCTAACAGCAACAAGTTGTGAAATTATATACTCCCTCCGTCCCGATAACTTTTGTACATTTACAAATCGGGTGTCCCACTATCTTTTATACATTTCCATATTTAATAAAAAACTATCACAAACAATCAATATAATAACATTAAATATTCTTAAAAGACGTGCTAAACACATATACTTTTCTTCCTCTATACTATTAAATATTATATTTCTTAAAACCGAACTCAATCCCAAGGACGGAGGGAGTATATAAAAAAAAAAACTATAGTGTTTAAGAAAATGCATTAAACCGAAATCTTTTCTTGCATGAATGGTTTATTGGTTGAATTTATTTCCACATCTAAAAAGAGAAACTGGAATTGACCGTAGTCCCTTTCAAAATGAAGACCTCAAAATAACGATTATGAGTACACGATCCCCCTATAAATTAATCACCCCCATCAATCGTTGTAACGCTCGCTCACTCACACAATACGAAACATTGAATAAAAAAGGAAAAGAAAAAACGCCAATTCATCAAAAATATCAACAGCCAACCACACACTACCAAAAAAGAAAATGCCCACCACCACTCTGAACCTCCTTTTCTTTCTCCTCCAAATCGCCGCCGTCGCAGCACTTGCGTCGCCGCCGCCGTCGCTCCGGCGAGGTTACTACTCCAAAACCTGTCCCAAAGCAGAGCTGATCGTACGAAGCGCCCTGAAGAAGGCCATGGATCGCGAGACGAGGAACGCCGCCTCCGTCATGCGCCTGCAGTTCCACGACTGCCTCGTCAACGTAATCTTCAGAGGATAGAATCAAATCAACTCTTCTCATCATTAATCAACCATTATTCTTTCCTTTTTTCAATTTTTTCCATTACCTTTTAAGGGCTGCGACGGTTCGCTGCTGCTCGACGACACGCCGACCATGCTCGGCGAGAAACAAGCGCTGTCTAACATAAACTCCTTGAGATCGTACGACGTCGTCGATGAGATCAAGGAAGAACTAGAAATCGCTTGCCCCGGCGTAGTCTCTTGCGCCGACGTCATCATCATGGCCGCTAGAGACGCCGTCGTTCTAGTACGAATGCTCTGTTTTTTCCCACCTTCTTTTCTTCCATACTCTGTTTTTTACTTAAACTCGTGTCCTCTGTTTCTTCTCTTGTAAATTTGTGCAAAAAAAAAAAGAGTGGAGGGCCAAATTGGGAAGTAAAGCTCGGCCGAAGAGACAGCCTAACGGCGAGCCAAGAGCTTTCGAACGACATAATGCCGAGCCCGAGGGCCAATGCCACGGCCCTCGTCGAACTCTTCGGGCGGTTCAACCTATCGATCAAAGACATGGTGGCACTTTCTGGGTCCCACTCCATAGGAAAAGCTCGGTGCTTCTCCGTCGTATTCAGGCTCTACAACCAGTCGGGCACTGGTCGGCCCGACCCGTCCATGGAGCCCGAGTATCGGGAGAAGCTCGACGGGCTGTGCCCTCGGGACGGGACGAGGAGGTCGTCGGAGATTTGGATTCTACGCCGGAGAAGTTCGATAATCGGTACTTCAAGGATTTGGTTTTGGGGAGGGGGTTTTTGAACTCCGACGAGACTCTGTACACGTTTTCGGGGACGAGGGATTACGTGAAGGCGTTCGGTGAGGATGAGGATTACTTCTTCGGGGCGTTCGTCGAGGGGATGGTTAAACTCGGGGACTTGAGCTCGGGCTTGCGGGGCGAGGTACGGAGGAATTGCCGGGTTGTCAACGGTCGGCCGCCTGTCGAGGTTTTGTTGGAGACAAAGGGTTGATTTGGAGTGTAATTTCTGTTGCATTTTGTTGGTCTATGCTAAGTAATGGTGCGTGTGGTTTTAATGATTTTGCTAGTGTAGCAAACCTGTGGAAATAAGTAACGCTGAACTGGGTGTAAGTTATTCGTGGTTTTAAAACTAAGCACCAAAATTCATGTTGTTTGTAAATTGCAGTATCATTGTCATTTATTTAAAACAGTGGTAAGTTTTAGACAACACCAGCAATATGATGCGAGGTCTAGACAACATCGGAGGTATTGTCCTAAGTTTAGACAAGCACGTGGAAGTTTTACGTAATGGAAAAGTATATCGTAGCACCTCTTTGGGAGCCTCACCTGCCGTTACCAGGTACGCGACGCGGGGCGAATCGAATTAATCGGAGCAACCCGGAACCGGTCGGGTATCCCAAAAAAAAAGTAACCGTAGTAATGTGCATCATAGTAATTAGTATATCCACTCGAGGGTATAACATAGTATTTCTGATAATTAAAGCTAAACTATGTTGGGTTGCTGATTTATAGTCCATTGGGTCGTGGTCTTGTTCTGTTGAATACCAATGACCCGGCCCATATTCGCAGATATCGAGTTATTTCATTTCATTTCCTTTTTTTTTCGGAGGAAATCATTTCATTTCCTTTTCTTTTTTGTTTTCGTGAACGGCGAGAAAAAAAGTATAGTATAAGTTAGCTGCCTCGTTTTGCTCATGTCCCCACAATCCAAACTCGCTTTTTCCTCGCTTTAGCTCAGCATTCAAAGCTCTCTCTCTCTCTCTCTCTCTCTCTCTCTCTCTCTCTCTCTCTCTCTCTCTCTCTCCTCTCTCTCTCTCTCTCTCCTCTCTCTCTGTGAATCTGAACAACCATCAATGGCGCCAGCACGCGAAGAGAACGTTTACATGGCGAAGCTGGCCGAGCAAGCCGAGCGCTACGAGGAAATGGTGGAGTTCATGGAGAAGGTCGTGTCCTCCTCCGATGGCGACGAGCTCACCGTCGAGGAACGCAACCTCCTCTCCGTTGCCTACAAGAACGTCATCGGTGCGAGGCGCGCGTCTTGGAGGATCATTTCATCGATCGAGTACAAGGAAGAGAGCAGGGAAACGAAGGACACGTGTCGGCGATCAAAATGAACAGATCGAAGATCGAATCCGAGCTCTCGAACATCTGCAATGGTATCCCAAAGCTGCTCGACTAAGGTGTTTTATCTGAAGATGAAGGGAGATTACCATTGGTACCTCGCGGAGTTTAAGACTGGAGATGAGAGGAAAGATGCGGCTGAGAATACTCTCAATGCGTACAAATCTGCTCAGGTTAGGCGTGATTGAGCTTTACAATTTACGCTTTTTTATAGATTTTTGGATACTTTGTGGAGTTTTTCCCTTTGTGTGTCTGTTGATTATTTGCGAAGGACGTGAAAAGCTCTATGTTACATCGCAATCACAGTGTTTGGTGCTCTTTCATTCCCTGGATTGATTAATTTCGTTCAAGCTGAAGTAATTTTCCCATCATTGTGAAACCAAAATAGGAGATGATAATCTTGACTTTTGCAGGACATTGCTAATGCTGAGCTAGCACCAACTCATCCCATCCGCCTTGGGCTGGCACTCAACTTCTCTGTGTTCTACTATGAGATCTTGAACTCTCCCGACCGTGCTTGTAATCTTGCTAAACAGGTCGGCCATTGATCAATTCAATTTGCAGTTCTCTAAATTTGCCGGTAAGTTCTGTTTTCGGGCTCAAATTGTTTATTCTGTTCTTTTCTTCTTTCGACGATGCAATTGCCGAGTTGGATACCTTAGGAGAGGAATCGTACAAGGATAGCACTCTAATCATGCAGCTTCTTCGCGACAACCTCACTTTGTGGACCTCGGACATGCATGTAATATATTCTATGTATCCTTACTCATTTCCGTGCTTGTGAATTGTCAAAATTCGATGAAACCAAGGTAAAATCCCTATATCTCTACTATGTCATCGTTCTCTTTCAGGACGATAATTCGGAGGAAATCAAGGAAGCACCGAAAGCCGACAATGAGTAGTAATCTCTAGTCTCGATCATTGATTGAAGCAAACGAAGAATTGCTGCTTCTATTCTAGCAAATGTCGTCGGTCCATTTAGGTTTGTGTGAGAATTCTGCTTGTTTTGTTTTCATCTTTGTGCTGTTTGATATTTGACTATATGCACCTATCAAATTATAGGCATGATCGAAGAGCTGTTTCTATTATTGAGGATAAGAAAGGAGCTGAAGGATTGAAGACTGAAGATATAATCTAAGTGTTTTGAACAAAGAGGAAGCTGCGTTTGATTAATTAAAAAGCGGGTTTCACAATCATACGAGAAGACGCATTTCTCACTTATAAAGACGCTCCCCCCAATGACGGCTTTAGTAATGAAAGGAGATGAAGCCGTCTAACAGATTTTTGGCGCGTAAATATGAAGTACAAATTACAATGCATTGAGAGATGATCTGCGTGCGATTTTCTTTTTCCTTATACTTGTAGATGAGTGTTTCTCTTTTCTGTACTGGAAAACTATCTCTCGAATCAGAGCTCAAGAATTTCGCTCCGTGGATGTAGGATTTGTTCACAATCCGAACCACGTTAATCGCTTCTTGTTCACAAAATCAAGTTTTCTTTTGTTATGGTATCAGAGCCACCACTCTGTTGTCGAAATTGGCTGAGCAATTGATCAAACACCATGGCTGCAGCAGCTCCCAATCAATCCTCGAACTCTGTTGTTCTTATCAACGACCCGTACTTCTTGAATAACAACGATAATTCAGGGCAATTGCTCGTTCATGAGCAATTGAATGGTGACAACTACGCCACGTGGTGCCGAGCTATGATGATCGCCTTGATCGGGAGAAACAAAGAAGGATTCGTCAATGGCGTTCTCAAGGCACCAGTTGCAGACCCTCAAGATCAGGCAGGATCACAGAATCAACTCAGCGCGTGGAAAAGAAACAACAACGTTGTGATATCATGGATAATCAATTCGGTGTCGAAGGAAATATCAGCGAGCATCCTTTATTCATCTTCGGCGAGGGAGGTTTGGCTCGACTTGGAGGAGAGATTTGGGCAGACTAACAAGCCCATGATCTTTCAGCTCAAGCGAGAATTGGTGAACCTCACACAGGGATCCAACAGCATATCGAGTTACTTTACCAAGCTTAAGACGCTTTGGGATGAACTGAGCAACTATCGGCCTGCGTGCAAGTGCACTTGTGGAGGCATCAACAAGATCAAAGATTACCTTGGTGAGGAGTATGTGCTCACCTTTTTGATGGGACTCAACGATTCGTACTCGCAAGTGAGAGGGCAAATCTCCTCATGGACCCGTTACCTTCAATCAATAAAGTGTTCTCATTGCTTACTCAAGAGGAGAAGCAGAGATCCATGGCCTCGGGCAGTTCCAGAAGTAATGAGGACCAAACCAGTAATATGGCTATGCTAGCCGCTAAGAATGACCAAGATTTGCCAAGAAAGAGTTCATACAGTCAAAGAAGGGATGGAGTGAGACCTTTGTGCACCCACTGTAACAAGAGGGGGCATACAGTTGACACTTGCTACCAAAAGCATGGCTACCCACCAGGTTTCAGAGGCAATCCAAGACTCAAAGGGACTAGAATCAATCAGGCAATGACTGAAGCCAATTGGCAGGCACAGCAAGGAAGTCAGACAGTGAGCTCTGTTCCTAGTGATAACCTGGTTCAGGTACACCTCACTCCCTTGCAATTGCAGAATCTGCAGACACTACTCAACCAAACGGCTTCCAATCACTCATTGGGAAATGGAGGATCATCTCACCAGGCTGAAGTGAACACAGGTATCTGCTTGGCAGATAACCTACATGAACTGACAAATCACAGGTTATGGTTAGTAGACTCCGGAGCTACAAGGCATGTTTGTGGTTATCATGAACTTATAACTAACCTGCATGATATTAGTGAGTCAAAGGTGATATTGCCAGATAGGTCAGTGGTAAAGGTTAACAAAGCAGGGACTGTCATGATAAATAAGCACATAACTTTGACAGATGTCTTGTTAGTCCCAGAATTTCACTTCAACCTTATTTCGCTGAGTTGTTTGGCTAACCAGTCAGGCTATCAATTCATGTTTAATGCTAATGGATTTGTGGTGCAGGACCACTTGCAGCGAATGATTGGCAAGGGTGAGCAAGTTGCTGGACTTTACATACTAAATAACCTCACTGTTAGACAGCTAGCAGCTGAGAATAGGAATGTTTATCTGAATAAGTTGTCTACTACTCTGTTACATAATAGATTTGGACACCCATCAGATAAGGTGTTGGAGATCATAAAGGGTTCTTTGAGAAGTCATATTTCTGTAGAGAAAGCTCACTGTAAAATTGCCCTCTTGCAAAACAGAAGAAAAACTCATTTCCTAATGATCCTAAAACTGTATGTGCTGCATTTGATCTTGTACATTGCGATGTGTGGGGTCCATTTCATGTTCCCTCACACCTAGGACATAGGTATTTCCTCACTATTGTAGATGATCATTCGAGATTTACTTGGTTGTTTATGATGAGAAGTAAATCAGAGGTTAGTTCAATTTTACCACATTTCCTTGAACTGATAGAGACACAGTTCTCGTGTAGAATCAAAGCAGTTAGGACAGATAATGGTAAGGAGTTCTACCTCAGTGATATGTTCAATAAGAAGGGAATAATTCACCAATTATCTTGTGTACAGACACCACAGCAGAATTCCGTGGTTGAAAGAAAACATCAGCATTTACTTAATGTTGCTAGATCTTTATTGTTTCTGTGACGTCCGGGGCCGACGAGGGCGGGGAGTGATCGCCGGTGCTAGAGAGGTGCACGGACAAGGAGCGGCTCCTGGCAGGCTTCTAGGCGAAGGGGTACGGGAACGAACCGATCCGACATCCGAATGAGAGGGGATCCTGAGACTGACAATGTATGGGCGTGTCAGGCTAAGAATCGTATAAGGGAATTGATAGTACTACTCATATCACCAAGGTCGACCTACCTTTTCGTGAGTCCATCTATAGAAACTCCGAAGTTAAGCGTGCTTGACTTGGGGCAATCTAGGGATGGGTGACCCCCTGGGAAGTTTCTCAGGGTGCGTGTGAGCGAGTGCACGAAGCACTTTAAAAGGTTCAATGGTGGTACAGTGGGGCCAGACTATCAGTCGGAGTGTGGTGAGCCCAACCCCACTGGTCCCGGTAGGGACCGATGCTACAGTGACACCCGGTATGGGACGGGTCGTTACAGTTTCAGTCTGGGTTACCAATTGTTTATTGGTCTGAGTTTGTACTAACAGCCACCTTTCTTATAAATAGGACACCATCAACTAATTTAGCTAACCAGTCCCCATTTGAGATACTTATGCATAAACCTGTTAACTATGATCAATTGCGGGCTTTTGGTTGTTTGTGCATCCACTCTACACTGTCAGCTGAGAGAAGAAAATTGACCCGAGAGTGAGGGAATGTGTATTCATAGGGTATCCTAATGGAATAATAGGTTACAAGGTGATGGACATCAAGACAAGGGAAATCTTTGTGTCTAGGGATGTAAGGTTCATTGAGGATGTGTTTCCATTCAAAGGGAAGATTCCAACCATACACTAGATCCATTTTCCACATTGGTTCTACCCAGGGCCTATGAGACTGATGATCATCTGGAAGGGACAGTCACACCTGCTGACCCAGGGGATCAAGCTGGAAACATGGATAATCAGCAACAAGAACAACCTGATAATGATCCCACCGACAACAACATAGGTGATCTAGACTGGACCAACAATCAACAACAAGAACAGACACATGGTCAAGTACAGAGGAAGTCATGCAGGGTTCCTAGACAGCCTGCTTATTTGAAGGACTACCACTGCAATAGGCTGGTACAGGAAAAGGTTACCTATCCTTTATCTGAATTCCTATCATATCATAATTTTTCACCCCAGTACCAGACATTGGTATCCAGTATAGCTCTAGCACATGAGCCTAAAACTTTTGCTCAAGCATCTGTTTCTGGAAAGTGGATAAGAGCCATGAAGGAAGAGTTTGAAGCACTAGTGGATAATGAGACTTGGTCTGTCATTCCTCTGCCACAAGGCATTAAGCCGATAGGAAACCGTTGGGTTTACAAGATCAAGGTGGATTCAGCAGGTAAGATTGACAAATACAAAGCCCGATTAGTTGCTAAGGGTATGATCAGAGAGAGGGGGTTGATTATATCGACACGTTTGCCCCGGTGGCCATGCCTAACACCATCAAAATCATCATGGCATTGGCAGCTAAGCTCGACTGGAACCTTGAGCAAATGGATGTGAATAACGCTTTTCTCAATGGTGTTTTGGCCGAAGATGTTTACATGGAATTGCCAGAAGGATTCTACACTGACCAGCCGAGAGTGGGACCAAACAAGATGGTTTGTAAGCTCCACAAATCGATCTACGGCTTCAAGCAGTCCTCCAGGCAGTGGAATCAGAAGTTCACACAAGCTGTGCTAAAGAATGGCTTCAATCAAACTCAATCCGACCACACATGTTCTTGAAGGGTAAGGGGGATAATCTGGTCATCTTACTAGTATATGTAGATGACATTATCCTGGCAGGACCCTCCATGAAGATCATACAACAAACCAAGGACTTTCTGAGCTCCTGTTTTAAAATCAAGGACTTGGGCAACTTAAAATTTTTACTTGGAGTGGAGGTTGTGAGGTGTCGAAAGGGAATCTGTCTGAGCCAAAGGCAGTATGCACTCCAACTCTTAGAAGACACAGGCTATCTGGAGGCTAAACCACTTACCACTCCTATGAACCAAGTGAGAAGATAACCAAGAATGAGGGTGAACTGCTTAATGACCCTTTCAGGTACAGAAGACTGGTGGGACGGCTGCTTTACTTGACCTTCACGAGGCCTGACATCTCATTCACAGTCCATAAGCTTAGTCAATATATGTCGGCACCACGAACCACACACCTCGCAGCAGCCCACCATCTACTTAGGTATCTAAAATCAACTCCGGGACAGGGCATCCTCATGTCTTCAGCACCAGGTTTTCAGCTTAAGTCCCTCTCTGATTCAGACTGGGGTGGCTGTAAGGACACAAGGAAGTCTATCACAGGCTATTGCACCTTTATTGGGAACTCAATGGTTACTTGGAAGGCCAAGAAGCAAGCCACGGTGTCGAGGTCCTCGACTGAAGCCGAATACAGGGCATTTGGATCCGTAGTGGCAGAGACCTTATGGATTAAACAATTATTACAGACCTGGGATTGGCCACAGAGCATGTGCCAGTGGTATACTGTGATAACCAATCAGCGCTTAAGTTGGCTTCCAATCCCAAATTCCATGAGAGATCCAAACATATCGAGGTGGACTGCCACTTCATACGCGATCATGTTGCAAAAGGATCAATTAAGCTGTTACCAGTCAAGTCTGAAGATCAGTTAGCTAATGCTTTTACCAAGCCCCTTTCAGGCCCTGCGTTGCAGAGACTTCTGCTCAAGATGTCAGTAATAAACCTATATCTTCCATCTTGCGGGGGGATATCAAATTATAGGCATGATCGAAGAGCTGTTTCTATTATTGAGGATAAGAAAGGAACTGAAGGATTGAAGATTGAAGATATAATCTAAGTGTTTTGAACAAAGAGGAAGCTGCGTTTGATTAAGTAAAAAGCGGGTTTCACAATCATACGGGAAGACGCATTTCTCACTTGTAAAGACGCTGCCCCCAATGACGGCTTTAGTAATGAAAGGAGATGAAGTCGTCTAACAGATTTTTGGCGCGTAAATATGAAGTACAAATTACAATGCATTGAGAGATGATCTGCGTGCGATTTTCTTTTTCCTTATACTTGTAGATGAGTGTTTCTCTTTTCTGTACTGGAAAACTATCTCTCGAATCAGAGCTCAAGAATTTCGCTCCGTGGATGTAGGATTTGTTCACAATCCGAACCACGTTAATCGCTTCTTGTTCACAAAATCAAGTTTTCTTTTGTTAGCACCTTTTTTCTTGTTCTTTATCTTAACTCGAATTTATCAATATGCGAAAAGCTCACAGAGACACAGCAACCGTGTAATAACATAGAGACTTGGGCGACAGTTCCCCCCTTAAGAACTATTCGTGTTTCTTCAGTTGATCTATGGGTTGCATTGTTAGAAAGTGGCCAACAATATTCGTACATTTGTTGAAGTAGTAGTCATAGAAGCACACAGATTAGGAGGGTAACTCAACAACTTGTGATGAACATGTTGCAAGACACAGCAAGGACAAGTTTGTTGATCCTTGCCTTTTAATTGCGGTCTCCGAAATTAATGATTAAAAAACACCGCCGATCCTCAGTTCAACCTTTGTATTCAAGAATTGCAAACCGAACTGCAAAATGAGCTGTTATGACCCGAACCGTAGACGGATAACGGTCGAACACTTATCGACATCCCCACAAATGCACAAACCGAAATAATTTGCTTCACAGGGTGTTTTCTATCTATTATAGACATACACACGCATAGAAACACACTTCATATCGAAACAAACCGTCACTAACGCTACATTAAAATGCATACAATGGTGCTGTGGTCTCACTCGCCAACGGCCACCATCTGATCCTTCCTGCTAAAACTCCTCCTTACCATCAACATATCGCCCACGCGCCGAAACATCGTCCTCACTGCTTCCTCTGCGACCCCCCGTAACTCCTAATATCAATGTCCAAATCGTCATTCGCCCTCTCCAGCCCACCAAACTCCCCCGCCATCGCACTCGATTTCCCGCCCCTTCTCCCTCCTCCTCCGTCGTAGTAAACGCAAGCGAATAACCCCTCCTATGCCTCCTCTTCACCGACTTCGGCGTCTCCGCGTTCGCATTGAAAATCGTACCCTCCAGCGCTTCCTCCAAATCGAGATCTGCATGCTGAGTAGCAGTAGCAGCAGCAGAAATACCTGTTAAAGTATACAATCCTAATAAGTCCCACATCGGTCAACTGAGAAGAAAGTTGATGGGCTACTCCACCTATCACCGTTTTAGGGATGAACCGCATAACTTATGTGGGTCAACTATCATCTTATGTGGGTCAATGTGTAGGCCCAAAAAAGAAATTCACAGTACCGTTCTCCGTCGACCCTAATCCTCTGTCAGGTCGCCGACATCGTCGTCGTCATCGGAATGAGTATTCAGCAGTAATATCCCATTTCGGTCGGCGTCGACGGCCGAAAGCAATCCCATGAGCATCTTGACGTTTTCGAGGGCGGTAGCCTCGCTCGCCCTGAGGCGTTCGTTCTCCTTCACGAGGAAGTAAAGCGCCTCTTCCTTCTCCGACAAACAATCCTTGAGCACGGAATTCTCCTCGCGGGCGATTCCCGAGGCGGCCTTGGCGGCGTTTGCCTCGTTGATCGCCTGCTTGAGTATGTCCCGGAGCTTGTACGCCTCGTCCCTCGCGGCCCTCGCTGCGTTTTCCGACAGTAGGAGGGATTCCTTTAGCTTCTCGCTCCGTCGCCCGGCGGCGGCCTTCTCCTCCTCGGCCCTCCTTATGCACCCGACGAATCCCATCTCCTTTCCGTTCCACGCCGAGAGAGATTCCTCGGCCTCAATTCTGAGCCGCTCGGCGGTGTTTCTGTGCACGTCGGCCTCCTGGCGGGATTCCTGTAGGAGCTTCTCGTGCCTTTCCTCGGCGTTGCGGATGATCGACTTTAGGTGTTCGGATTCGGCGCTCAAGTGCTCGAGCGCGATTTTCGTGGCTTCGAGCTTTTCCTTGGCTTGGTTGGCTTCGGAGGCGACTTCGCTTAGGGCTAATACTAAGTCTTCCATGGCCTTCGAGCTCTTCTCTTCTGCGTCGTTGGCTGATTTCAGCTCCTTCTTCAGAGAATCGATCTCCAATCCGAGGCTTCGAATTTTGTCTTCGGGGGCATTGGACGAACGTAGTGAGGAGATTTCTATCCTTTTTTCTTCGAGCTCGATCTTTGCTGCCTCGAGCTGCTTGGAGAGCATCATTAGGGAATCGACGGCCTTCGAATGGGAATCTTCGAGCTCTTGAATCCTCTTTTTGTTTTGGGAGAGGAGAATCGTTGTGTTCGTTTCTCTTTGCCTCGAATCTCTCAGTTCTTGGCTCATTTTCCGTAGCGATTCTCCTTCTCGATCGTCAGTGGAGATTTGGCTTGTTGTTGTTGTTGTTGTTGCACCGACGACATAATTATTGGGTTGATTCGATGATTCTGTGATATATGCAATAAAACTGAAAACCCTCTGATGAATTATTTCACCTAAAACATTCTATTGCAGATAACCTAGATACCTCGGAAGGATTTGAAACCTTATTATGATCGATTGCTTTAAGGGCTTCAACGTCAACCTGGGAAGTTAGAGCATCTCCTCGGCAGAGCTTCGATGAAGAAGGTATTCTTGAAAATACAGAAGCGAAATGATTGTTCTTATTATTATTACCAGAAGAAGCAAACGAGCCTGATCTTGAAACCCTAGAAAATCACGCGAGATTGTATTTATTACAGCGATCGAATGATGAAAGGAAGTGATAAGCGGAGAGAGTTTAGAAGAAATCAAGGTGAAAACCACCGATATTTTCTCTTAAACACACGTAATATATGCCCCATAAAAGAGATTTTCAATGGTCAATAAAATGACACAAAGAAGATTACAAGAAAGAATAATGTTATTTTACCTGATTTTGAACGTAACATGATTGTAATAATATTCGTCGTATAAAGGCTAGCTATGACTCTTCTTTAGTTTTCTATCTTGGGGTGAGGATATCGGTGGAATAGTATGAAAAGGGAGATGAATTGGACAATCTAAAGAACATGTGTTTGTGGTTTTGGTTGAAAACGTTTGTAGCATTTTTGAGACATAGTCCAAAAGTTGGCGGGGTTTTGTTAGAGCGACTTAGTTTTCTATCTTGGGGTTGAGGAAGATATATATATATATATATATATATATATATATATATATATATTATTTATGTAATTGTATATATTCTGAAAACGACACAAAAGAAAATCGAAGGGTTTCATTGCTTTGATCATGTTAACGCGATTGCTTATTATGTAAGAAGACATAATAATCTTCCATTATTTGAGAAAGGAAAACGTTCTTTTTTTTTCGATTTTGACGGTAGGCGGGCAGCAGATTAGATTAATATCGACTTATATCTTTTATAATTAATTCGGCATTTTGGTAGCATCCATTGTATTAATTTAAACATAGAATCTCTTAGGGGAAATTATAAAATTAGGTCACTAAGTATACATGTTTCGTTTTTGGGTCACTATTTTTGGTAATTGCAAAAGTAGGTCACTAACTTTCATGTGAAACAATTTTGGTCATGTTTTCAATTTTAGGTAAGTAAGAATATATTTTTCGATTTGGTCACTAAGTTTACATTTTTTCAATTTTGGGTCACTTGGTACTAAAGTAATAAAATAGTGACCCAAAATTGAAAAAATGTAAACTTAGTGACCTAAAATTGGAAACATGACCCAAAATTGATTTCACATGAAAAGTTAGTGACCTACATTTGCAATATCAAACATAGTAACCCAAAAAAACGAAAAATTGTATACTTAGTGACCTAATTTTATAATTTTGCCAATCTCTTATTACATATCGAGTGATCCACCAAATAAATTGCTACGTATAATGTAAAAAAAAAACCCACACGCAAAAATAACAAAAACAATAAAAATACCTATAATGATGATGATGAGTCGATGGAAGGGTGTGAGTGTTTAACCAAATCCCAAATTTGTAAAATAATTAGTTTCTGACTTGATATAAGCATAGTGAGTTACATGCATTGTAATATAGTTACATGCATATACTAACTCAAACTTCGACTTCCAATCATGAATCTAGATAAAAGATCAAACTATGGTCCCTTTTACTAATTTCCTTTTTCCCAACATATAATTCCATACATCCGAACAAATCTATGGTAGCGATGGCGCTTCATCATCTGAAAACATGACAATAAGCGTATAATTTGTTAGAAATCGTGAATTAAAGAATTCAGATTAAACAGTTTTGGTGATTTGACTAAAACTCAACTAAGTAAACCGGTTAGACATAAGTGAGACGGATACCACAAAGCAGTTCAATGAACAATCAAAAATCGGATGAAGATTACAACTGGAAGATCGGTGAGACCGGAGAGCAGATACCGGACGTGCCGTGTGGTCAAAAGATTTGAAAATACTCAAGGCGCGGGAAGCTGAAGACGTCCGACATACATTTAATAAAAGGTTAGGATAAGGTCTTAAGTCGAAGTCAAGTCAAGCTCAAAAAGGAATAAAGCAAATGGCTCAACCAGAACTGCGACGAAGACCGGACAATACCCATTCGAGTAAAGAACATTTAATGCACTGACAGGTACAAGGAGCCATCTCAAAACGGCTCCATACATCAAGCCCAACTATAAAAAGGATAGAGGCATGATGAAGACACACACTTCACCAACTGTTAAGCAAAAGACGAGTGCAAAAAGTATTAATCTCTCAAGTGATTAAGTCATTTAGGTGTTGTCATCACTGTACGTAGACCAGGCTCGGTGAGTAAGTGAGTTGTTTCCAAGGGACTTTAACAAGCTCTTGAAGTAGGTGGATTGTTATACACAACTGCCTAGGTGATTCATTAGATTAAGCTGGGGTCAGCTGGGTACGTTGTACTGTGTACTGTATAACTGAAGATCTAGTGAACCTTTCTCTTGAGGAAGAAGGGGAGAGTAGGAGAATTAACTCCGAACTTCCAGAAACAAACTGGTGCTTCCTTACACTGACAATCACACTAACCACATCTTCATTCGGTCTTGGCCCAAAACCGACCAGTCCATCTTCGTACAAATCACATTCAATAAAATATCAAGCACCAGTATCTACCCTAACCGGTTGAGTACCGAAAAGAGACAAGCGTTTATATACCCCCTCTAAACGCGTTAACCGATCCTAACAAGTGGTATCGGAGCGGGTTACTTGATAGTTTTTACTAACCATAACTTCATCATACAAGCTTCCTATGTTTAGCAGGGAAAACTTCATTGAATGGAAAATGAGGATAATGACCCATCTATGTGCACAAGATGATGAAATGGTTGATGTGATAAATACAGGACGTTCGTGTTCAACAAAGTAAATGTACGACATGCTGCACATCCTAATGAACCACAAGAAGTTCCTAAGGAAAGACACGAGTTGTCGACCTTAGAGAGCAGAAAGGCGAATCTCGACATCATTGCCAAAGACATCGTGTTCAAACACTGGATGCAAAAAACATTTAAGCAGGTTATGACGTAGAATACTGCAAAAGAAGTTTGGGCCAGGTTATGCCAAATGGGCAAAAAATTGGAAGCTGACGAGTTCAAACTCTAGATAAGATTGGAGGTGATACCGAGTCTACTAGTGAAAGCACTGACAGCAACAGAACCCTTCAAAACGCCAATCAAAGGAGCAAAAAAGCTGTCAGAAAAGTGGAAAGTTCATGAAGAGAACTTCGAACAAAACACCACAAGGTAAGCAGAGTGGAAATGATGAAGAATCTAACACATGCTTTAAATGTGGCAGGACCGAACACAACATTGCTGACTGCCCAAGGAGGAGGAAAGATCAAAGGAGACAAACCAGTCAAAAGCAAAGGAAAGTCACGCGCCCTAGTAGCTGAAATAAGTACCCATAGATGGGATGACATAGAGAAGAATCCAGTTCTGAAGAAGAATTAGCGATTGTGAAAATGGGAAGGAACTCGTCCTGGTGGGAGATCAATCAAACCCAGAAGACAAATTCAGCTATGGGGAGGTTTTGGATGCCTCCAGAACATGGCTGATGAATACTGGAAATTAAACGAAAGCTGAAAGCTGCAGAAAAGGGAAAGGCACCGACACAGGAAGATACCGGACATTTGTTCGAGAAAATCACTCAACTAGAGGAAGAAAATTTCAGACTGAGAGAGGAAAGCCGAGAAAAATGCCTCAGAAAACTAGAGGTTGTCAATGTTGGTCCAGTTGTGGACTAAGTCGTCTGACATTCTACTGTCTTCAAGGATCCTTGAGGGATGTCAATGACCGGACCGGGTTGGTTATAAAGAACTAGTGAACGCTGAAGAGACATCAACGTCGTATAGGTCGGCTACCTCACTACAGTAATAAACTTTGTTCGTCCCTCCAATTATACCCCAGTTCAGTTACTCTGGATAACTGCCTCAGAAAAACGGGACTAGGATATGTATATACTAATAAATCCCCCGTTCCTTACCTAAGGGAGATACCGCACCAGTAAGGGGGAATACTACCTATAGACACAATAAAAATAATGACCCACGGAAAAGGGAGAAACTCAAACAACGAGGAAACTCCCATCATAACAATAATAATATACCGAAGTCCCAAAAATACAAAAAACCCCAATACCGGTCACAAAATAGAAACAAACAATTATAAATACCTAATAAACCTGATAACTGGTAAGTATGTTAGGGTAATCCAGGTTTGGATCCCAAGAGATTAATCCCTGACCGGACCCATAATTATATGAGTACCAAAACCTATAGTGGTTTTTGCAGGAATACGTGCAGGAACTCAACAGGTCCATTGACTTCTAGACAGCGGTTGCTGTCGCCACATGACCGGAGAAAGAAGGACTCTCACGGACATTAAACCATGTGCCAAGATAACCATCGTCCTTGAAGATAACTGGAAAGGTGAAACCATAATCAAAGCCAACAGAATGATACCGGGTACATAGTCATCTCTAAGCATAATAAATGTTAAATATGAGGACGAGGAACCGACGACATCTACATTATAAGCTGGAATGAGCAAAGCTTATAATCCAACGTGTTTCGTTACTGGTGAGTCCAAGACTTAGGTATGACAAGGAATTGAACCATCTGTAGTCTAAAATTATTTCAATGTTAAGAAGGTTCAATCCAAGTAAGGGTATATCGAAATTATGATAAAATAAACTCTGTTCACCATGCCCACTAGTTTCATAACCAGCTTAGGGGGACTAGATAAAACACTTAAGTGTTGGTAATGACTCTAGACTTAGGACAAAAAGATCAAGCCCTAATTGAACTAATTAAATTCTTTGACTAAGTAAAAAGTAAAAAGAATGCTAAAGTTAAAATAATAAGGAGCAATCGAGGAATCGAATTCCTCAATTTTATGCTAACATCAAATCTTGAGGACCATGGCATACGCCATGAGTTATCTGTTGTCAAGACAATTCATCGAAATCGAGTAGCTAAGAAGAAGAAAACGGACGCTCAAGGAAGCAGACAAAACTACGCTAGCAGATGCAGATCTCAAGTTTTGGGAAGAAGAAGTCAATACTCCCTGCTTCACATAAAATTGGTCAATGACCTGCAAGAATCAAGGGAAAAACCTCTAAGAATTCTGGACTGGATATTCTCACTCTCAAATCGTGTGAAAACAGAGCATGCAGGGTGTCCAACAGAACCAGTTGACTCTCAAGAGAAAGCTCAGTCTGAGGAGGAATCCATCAAATGAAACCTGATCAGATCTAAACATTCATAGAGGCTGATCATTGGAGATCCAGCCTTCAAAGATTGAAGCAGTACTTGAAGATGACAACTGAATAGAAGCCATGCAAGAAGGAACTGACTATAGTATCTCAAGTTTAGATTACAAGACAAACAGCTAGAAACTGGAACCCTGACAAATAAAATACATCAAGAAGCTGCTTAGGAGATTCGGTATGGCTGACTGCTCGGAATCGTCAACTCCAATAAGAGCATCAATCAAACGCAATGACAAAAGGGGCGTAGCAGATATGACAAAATACCGAGGATTTACATGCCTACTATTTAACAGCCAGCCGACAGGATAGTACGAACAGTGTCTCCTTGTGATCGGTTGCAGTCAGACCTGAAGGAAAGCCATTACAATAAAGCCAAGAGGATGCTGAAATATCTAAAGGAGCCAGTCAACATCGGACTATGGTATCACTGATGCGGACTATGCAGACTATAAGATAAACCGGAGAAGAACCACTGTAACACATCAGTCCTTTAGAGGACCGGCTAATCTCCAGGATAAATCCTATCGATCCAGCATAAATTGGCTGATTACGAAGTGGAAGAGACAGATAAACCAATCCACTGCAACAACACAAGTGCCATTGAAATCACGCAAATCCGGTATTTGACTCGAGGACAAAAATTAAGATCCACATCATGAAACCAGGTGCTCAAGAAGGAAGTCAGATTGGAACATATCTCACCAAACCGGCAAGTAGCAGACATCATGAAAGCGCTCCCCGAAGTTAAGTTTTTACCCTATTCCGAAATGCTTTAGGACTGTTAGGTTGACTTTAAAAGTCCTAGCATGAAGTCAGGGGAAACGATGTCAATATCAAATTAATTGATATGACGAAGTTGCCTAGACATTAAAGAAATGATGTGTTTGATGGTTTCAGTGCATAATTCTCTCGGTCATTCTTTCCTAAAAAGACCAGCCCACACACTTATCTCGGTCGATTTCATCCAAAATCGATTTTCATCAATATCCACTAAGAAACTTAGACATATAAGACGTTATGATATTTTAAGCCAAGCTTTCATGATCTATACCGATTCCTTCTGAAACCGGAACTAGATCTTACATAATGGATATACATACTACCCATACTGCTGGTTAAAGACCGATCTTGCTTCAATGATCACTTCATCAATGCACACATTATAAGTTATGTGAGGGTATGGCTGGCTTCGAGTTTTAGGGTTATCTAAATACGTGAATGGTCTTGTCATCAAAGAATCTCTGACAACGGACAAGACGTTAAGTTCTGAAGCATTGACTGAAGCGATAAGAATAGTCTGGGTTACTCACCCGTGTCACAACGCGACAGAATTCTCCAAGGATTTAAGGACTTCATTCCTTCGGAGTTCATCAATTCATCAACAACTGAGTCTCCAATGCCAAAATCTCCACAATATCCACCACCCTTAGTCAGGATAAGCCTCACAACCAGAAAAAAGCCTCACTAACTAGTCAAAATCCGGTATTTCCCTAAGACCGTCTCAAAACTGTCTTAATGACTCGACATAGGGTGAAAACCGACACTGTAGGGTATGAAAAGTCCTTTCGGCGGTCTAACAAAGACATAGAGACGTTCTTTCAGATCAGAAAGAATTTAAAAGGAAAGGCCAAAGGCATGAAAGGCAAGTTCTGGGAAGCTTCTCGTGGACTGAGACGAGATGAAAGTGACAAATACAGCTCCCAGCTTTCTACACGGAGCACTTGCCGAAAAGAAGATGCGGCGCTCCGGGCAGGCCATCTGGCATTACCAGGACACAGAGAAGAAGATGGCGCGCGACCCAGTTTATTGGTGGAGAAAAGGCTGAGAACCCCACCCACCAAGAAACGGCACTAGAGTAGTAGAGTTGGTATCGAAAATTGAATGTCATGCCAGACGGTATCCCTCCACTCCTATCAGATTCGTTGCGCTTGGAGGAGAAAACAAGCGGTGATGTCTCCTCTTCACAACATCTGATCCCCTCTTTCCAGAACAAAGCTTCAGATGTTGTTCAATGGAAAACAGGGCTACCTTCCCTAAACTGGACAAGTGATTGTCACAAAGGGGGAAGGACAATACTGCTAGTGGAGGAGAAAGGTAGTACTGGACGAAGTAGAAGATCAGTATTGCTAGTTGAAGAAAGGGCAGTACTGACGAAGCAGTAGATCAGTATTGCTAGCTGAAGAGAAAGAGCAGTACTGACGAGGCAAAAGATCAATACCGGACGTACAAGACGGATCGGAAAATGCCATCAACCGAAAGATTGAAGAATGGGCCAAAGTCTAGAAATAGATAGACTGGCAATAGCGGTTGTGATAGATTGGTAGATTATGTATCCAGTCCCTTGATATAATAAATACCTTTCTACTCGTTAGTTTCGATAATCACAAAAAGGGGGCAAATTGTTAGAAATCGTGAATTTAAAGAATTCAGATTAAACAGTTTTGGTGATTGAACTAAAAGTCAACTGAGTAAACCGGTAAGACATAAGTGAGACCAGATACCAGAAAGCAGTTCAATGAACAATCAAAAATCGGGTGAAGATTACAACCGGACGATCAGTGAGACCGGAGAGCAGATACCGAACATGCCGTGCGGTGAAAAGATTTGAAAATACTAAAAGGCGCCAGAAGTTGAAGACGTCTGACATACATTTAATAAAAGGCTAGGATAAGATCTTAAGTTGAAGTCAAGTCAAGCTCAAAAAGGAATAAAGCAAATGGCTCAACCAGAACTGCGACGGAGACCGGACAGTACCTATTTCGGGTAAAGAACATTTAGTGCACTGACCGGTACGAGGAGCCATCTCACAACGGCTCCATACATCAAGCCCAACTATAAAACGGATAGAGGCATGATGAAGACACACACTTCTTCAACTGTTAAGCAAAGACGAGTGCAAAAAGTATTAATCTCTCAAGTGATTAAGTCATTTAGGTGTTGTCCTCACTGTACGTAGACCAGGCTCGGTTAGTAAGTGAGTTGTTTCCAAGGGACTTAACAAGCTCTTGAAGTAGGTGGATTGTTATACACAACTGCCTAGGTGATTCCTTAGATTAAGCTGGGGTCAGCTGGGTAGGTTGTACTGTGTATTGTATAACTGAAGATCTAGTGAACCTTCCTATTGAGGAATAAGGGGAGACGTAGGAGAATTAACTCCGAACTTCTAGAAACAAACTGATGCTTCCTTACACTCACAATCACACTAACCACATCTTCATTCGGTCTTGGCCCAAAACCGACCAGTCCATCTTCGCACAAATCACATTCAGTAAAATATCTAGCACCGGTATCTAACCTAACCGGTTGAGTACCAAAAAGAGACAAGCGTTTATATACCCCCTCTAAAGCGTTAACCGATCCTAACAAGTGTTATCGGAGCGGGTTACTTGATAGTTTTTTTACTAACCATAACTTCATCATACAAGCTTCCTATGTTTAGCAGGGAAAACTCATTGAATGGAAAATGAGGATAATGACCCATCTATGTGCACAAGATGATGAAATGGTTGATGTGATTAATACAGGACCGTTCGTGTTCAACAAAGTAAATGTACGACATGCTGCACATCCTAATGAACCACAAGAAGTTCCTAAGGAAAGACACGAGTTGTCGACCTTAGAGAGCAGAAAGGCGAATCTCGACATCATTGCCAAAGACATCGTGTTCAAAACACTGGATGCAAAAACATTTAGCAGGTTATGACGTAGAATACTGCAAAAGAAGTTTGGGCCAGGTTATGCCAAATGGGCAAAAAATTGGAAGCTGACGAGTTCAAACTCTAGATAAGATTGGAGGTGATACCGAGTCTACTAGTGAAAGCACTGACAGCAACAGAACCTTCAAAACCGCCAATCAAAGGAGCAAAAAAGCTGTCAGAAAATGTGGAAAGTTCATGAAGAGAACTTCGAACAAAACACCACAAAGGTAAGCAGAGTGGAAATGATGAAGAATCTAACACATGCTTTAAATGTGGCAGGACGAACACAACATTGCTGACTGCCCAAGGAGGAGGAAAGATCAAAGGAGACAAACCAGTTCAAAAGCAAAGGAAAGTCACGCGCCCTAGTAGCTGAAATAAGTACCCATAGATGGGATGACTAGAGAAGAATCCAGTTCTGAAGAAGAATTAGCGATTGTGAAAATGGGAAGGAACTCGTCCTGGTGGGAGATCAATCAAACCCAGAAGACAAATTCAGCTATGGGGAGGTTTTGGATGCCCTCCAGAACATGGCTGATGAATACTGGAAATTAAACGAAAGCTGAAAGCTGCAGAAAAGGGAAAGGCACCGACACAGGAAGATACCGGACATTTGTTCGAGAAAATCACTCAACTAGAGGAAGAAAATTTCAGACTGAGAGAGGAAGCCGAGAAAAATGCCTCAGAAAACTAGAGGTTGTCAATGTTGGTCCAGTTGTGGACTAAGTCGTCTGAACATTCTACTGTCTTCAAGGATCCTTGAGGGATGTCAATGACCGGACCGGGTTTGGTTATAAAGAACTAGTGAACGCTGAAGAGACATCAACGTCGTATAGGTCGGCTACCTCACATACAGTAATAAACTTTGTTCGTCCCTCCAATATAACCCCAGTTCAGTTACTCTGGATAACTGCCTCAGAAAAACTGGACTAGGATATGTATATACTAATAAATCCCCCGTTCCTTACCTAAGGGAGATACCGCAACCAGTAAGGGGGAATACTACCTATAGACACAATAAAAATAATGACCACGGAAAAGGAGAAACTCAAACAACGAGGAAACTCCCATCATAACAATAATAATATACCGAAGTCCCAAAAATACAAAAAAACCCCAATACCGGTCACAAAATAGAAACAACAATTATAAATACCTAATAAACCTGATAACTGTAAGTATGTTAGGGTAATCCAGGTTTGGATCCCAAGAGATTAATCCCTGACCGGACCCATAATATATGAGTACCAAAAACCTATAGTGGTTTTTGCAGGAATACGTGCAGGAACTCAACAGGTCATTGACTTCTAGACAGCGGTTGCTGTCGCCACATGACCGGAGAAAGAAGGACTCTCACGGACATTAAACCATGTGCCAAGATAACCATCGTCCTTGAAGATAACTGGAAAGGTGAAACCATAATCAAAGCCAACAGAATGATACCGGGTACATAGTCATCTCTAAGCATAATAAATGTTAAATATGAGGACGAGGAACCGACGACATCTACATATAAGCTGGAATGAGCAAACTGCTTATAATCCAACGTGTTTCGTTACTGGTGAGTCCAAGACTTAGGTATGACAAGGAATGAACCATCTGTAGTCTAAATTATTTCAATGTTAAGAAGGTTCAATCCAAGTAAGGGTATATCGAAATTATGATAAAATAAACTCTGTTCACCATGCCCACTAGTTTCATAACCAGCTTAGGGGGACTAGATAAAACACTTAAGTGTTGGTAATGACTCTAGACTTAGGACAAAAAGATCAAGCCCTAATTGAACTAATTAAATTCTTTGACTAAGTAAAAAGTAAAAAGAATGCTAAAGTTAAAATAATAAGGAGCAATCGAGGAATCGAATTCCTCAATTTTATGCTAACATCAAATCTTGAGGACCATGGCATACGCCATGAGTTATCTGTTGTCAAGACAATTCATCGAAATCGAGTAGCTAAGAAGAAGAAACCGGACGCTCAAGGAAGCAGACAAAACTACGCTAGCAGATGCAGATCTCAAGTTTTGGGAAGAAGAAGTCAATACTCCCTGCTTCACATAAAATTGGTCAATGACCTGCAAGAATCAAGGGAAAACCCTCTAAGAATTCTGGACTGGATATCTCACTCTCAAATCGTGTGAAAACAGAGCATGCAGGGTGTCCAACAGAACCAGTTGACTCTCAAGAGAAAGCTCAGTCTGAGGGGGAATCCATCAAATGAAACCTGATCAGATCTAAACATTCATAGAGGCTGATCATTGGAGATCCAGCCTTCAAAGATTGAAGCAGTACTTGAAGATGACAACTGAATAGAAGCCATGCAAGAAGGAACTGACTATAGTATCTCAAGTTTAGATTACAAGACAAACAGCTAGAAACTGGAAACCCTGACAAATAAAATACATCAAGAAGTGCTTAGGAGATTCGGTATGGCTGACTGCTCGGAATCGTCAACTCCAATAAGAGCATCAATCAAACGCAATGACAAAAGGGGCGTAGCAGATATGACAAAATACCGAGGATTTACATGCCTACTATTTAACAGCCAGCCGACAGGATAGTACGAACAGTGTCTCCTTGTGATCGGTTGCAGTCAGACCTGAAGGAAAGCCATTACAATAAAGCCAAGAGGATGCTGAAATATCTAAAGGAGCCAGTCAACATCGGACTATGGTATCACTGATGCGGACTATGCAGACTATAAGATAAACCGGAGAAGAACCACGGTAACACATCAGTCCTTTAGAGACCGGCTAATCTCCAGGATAAATCCTATCGATCCAGCATAAATTGGCTGATTACGAAGTGGAAGAGACAGATAAACCAATCCACTGCAACAACACAAGTGCCATTGAAATCACGCAAAATCCGGTATTTGACTCGAGGACAAAAATTAAGATCCAACATCATGAAACCAGGTGCTCAAGAAGGAAGTCAGATTGGAACATATCTCACCAAACCGGCAAGTAGCAGACATCATGAAAGCGCTCCCCGAAGTTAAGTTTTTACCCTATTCCGAAATGCTTTAGGACTGTTAGGTTGACTTTAAAAGTCCTAGCATGAAGTCAGGGGAAACGATGTCAATATCAAATTAATTGATATGACGAAGTTGCCTAGACATTAAAGAAATGATGTGTTTTGATGGTTTCAGTGCATAATTCTCTCGGTCATTCTTTCCTAAAAAGACCAGCCCACACACTTATCTCGGTCGATTTCATCCAAAATCGATTTTCATCAATATCCACTAAGAAACTTAGACATATAAGACGTTATGATATTTTAAGCCAAGCTTTCATGATCTATACCGATTCCTTCTGAAACCGGAACTAGATCTTACATAATGGATATACATACTACCCATACTGCTGGTTAAAGACCGATCTTGCTTCAATGATCACTTCATCAATGCACACATTATAAGTTATGTGAGGGTATGGCTGGCTTCGAGTTTTAGGGTTATCTAAATACGTGAATGTCTTGTCATCAAAGAATCTCTGACAACGGACAAGACGTTAAGTTCTGAAGCATTGACTGAAGCGATAAGAATAGTCTGGGTTACTCACCCGTGTCACAACGCGACAGAATTCTCCAAGGATTTAAGGACTTCATTCCTTCGGAGTTCATCAATTCATCAACAACTGAGTCTCCAATGCCAAAATCTCCACAATATCCACCACCCTTAGTCAGGATAAGCCTCACAACCAGAAAAAGCCTCACTAACTAGTCAAAATCCGGTATTTCCCTAAGACCGTCTCAAAACTGTCTTAATGACTCGACATAGGGTGAAAACCGACACTGTAGGGTATGAAAAGTCCTTTCGGCGGTCTAACAAAGACATAGAGACGTTCTTTCAGATCAGAAAGAATTTAAAAGGAAAGGCCAAAGGCATGAAAGGCAAGTTCTGGGAAGCTTCTCGTGGACTGAGACGAGATGAAAGTGACAAATACAGCTCCCAGCTTTCTACACGGAGCACTTGCCGAAAAGAAGATGCGGCGCTCCGGGCAGGCCATCCTGGCATTACCAGGACACAGAGAAGAAGATGGCGCGCGACCCAGTTTATTGGTGGAGAAAAGGCTGAGAACCCCACCCACCAAGAAACGGCACTAGAGTAGTAGAGTTGGTATCGAAAATTGAATGTCATGCCAGACGGTATCCCTCCACTCCTATCAGATTCGTTGCGCTTGGAGGAGAAAACAAGCGGTGATGTCTCCTCTTCACAACATCTGATCCCCTCTTTCCAGAACAAAGCTTCAGATGTTGTTCAATGGAAAACAGGGCTACCTTCCCTAAACTGGACAAGTGATTGTCACAAAGGGGGAAGGACAATACTGCTAGTGGAGGAGAAAGGTAGTACTGACGAAGTAGAAGATCAGTATTGCTAGTTGAAGAGAAAGGGCAGTACTGACGAAGCAGTAGATCAGTATTGCTAGCTGAAGAGAAAGAGCAGTACTGACGAGGCAAAAGATCAATACCGGACGTACAAGACGGATCGGAAATGCCATCAACCGAAAGATTGAAGAATGGGCCAAAGTCTAGAAATAGATAGACTGGCAATAGCGGTTGTGATAGATTGGTAGATTATGTATCCAGTCCCTTTGATATAATAAATACCTTTCTATTCGTTAGTTCGATAATCACAAAAAGGGGGCAAATTGTAGAAATCGTGAATTTAAAGAATTCAGATTAAACAGTTTTGGTGATTGAACTAAAAGTCAACTGAGTAAACCGGTAAGACATAAGTGAGACCAGATACCAGAAAGCAGTTCAATGAACAATCAAAAATCGGGTGAAGATTACAACCGGACGATCAGTGAGACCGGAGAGCAGATACCGAACGTGCCGTGCGGTGAAAAGATTTGAAAATTACTAAAAGGCGCCAGAAGTTGAAGACGTCTGACATACATTTAATAAAAGGCTAGGATAAGATCTTAAGTTGAAGTCAAGTCAAGCTCAAAAAGGAATAAAGCAAATGGCTCAACCAGAACTGCGACGGAGACCGGACAGTACCTATTTCGGGTAAAGAACATTTAGTGCACTGACCGGTACGAGGAGCCATCTCACAACGGCTCCATACATCAAGCCCAACTATAAAACGGATAGAGGCATGATGAAGACACACACTTCTTCAACTGTTAAGCAAAAGACGAGTGCAAAAAGTATTAATCTCTCAAGTGATTAAGTCATTTAGGTGTTGTCCTCACTGTACGTAGACCAGGCTCGGTTAGTAAGTGAGTTGTTTCCAAGGGACTTTAACAAGCTCTTGAAGTAGGTGGATTGTTATACACAACTGCCTAGGTGATTCCTTAGATTAAGCTGGGGTCAGCTGGGTAGGTTGTACTGTGTATTGTATAACTGAAGATCTAGTGAACCTTCCTATTGAGGAATAAGGGGAGACGTAGGAGAATTAACTCCGAACTTCTAGAAACAAACTGATGCTTCCTTACACTCACAATCACACTAACCACATCTTCATTCGGTCTTGGCCCAAAACCGACCAGTCCATCTTCGCACAAATCACATTCAGTAAAATATCTAGCACCGGTATCTAACCTAACCGGTTGAGTACCAAAAAGAGACAAGCGTTTATTCACCCCCCCCCCCCCCCCCCCCTCTAAACGCGTTAACTGATCCTAACATAATTAAATAATCCCCAAGTAGTTTTTTTGCAATTTTCAAAACAATAGGGATTCTGGTGCATTTAGTATAAATTACCACGAGGAATTTTATGCTTTTTAACCTAAATATAAAAACAAAATAAAAAAATTTGTATGAATTTTCAATCAATAAAAACAAATATAAGGGCTTGTACAGCAATAAAACAACTTTTTTTAATTTTTATTTATTCTAAATGAGTTATTTAATAAATAAATGAATAATTTTTTTAAATTACAAATGAAACTTTGAGGAACAGTTGACGTATTATTAATTTTGCTTTGGGAAATTGTTGGACTACATGTCGGGAATTAGTGACCCAAAACTCGAGTGTTCGGTGCTAGAATCAATGGAACAAGTCAAAAATCAACAAGGGACAAGATCAAAGCAAACGGCCACCGTCCTGTAGCCATGGTTCACGGCCACGTGCACCAAGAATCACGGCGTGACAAGGTCGGTTTGAGGCCGTGGGGCAGACTTCTTGAAAGCAGTCACAGTCGTTTCGGGAACCAATTAGAAACCTTTTAGACGTGTTCTCTAGTATTTAAAGGTTGTTTTAGCTTGATCTTTTGTACGCAGAAAACAGTGTGGAAGTTCCATACTTGTAATCTTCGAGATTGGTTCGAAATAAAGCAAAAGTTAGGCCATGGACATAGACTAAAAGTAAGTCGAACCACGTAAAATACCCTGTCTTCCTCTGTTTTTTGTGCCGTTACGTATACAAATCGACCTCGATAATGATCCAAGCCATGAAACCTCATTGAATGACGAATCTATAGGAGATGGTTAACCCATTGAACCGTCAACTTATACCCTTTTCCCAAATCATACCTTTTTCTCTATACAGATTGACGGTGACATTTTCTAAAGGATATACAAGATGAATTGCTTTTATTTGCAAATATTCAAGGTAATAAGAACCAAGTCCTTACATATAAAAAAAGGTATCGATTGGTGAGAAATACGAGCCTAAAACTCACTGAAAAATCGCCGGAGGTGACTGAAAAGAGCTCAGCTGGAGCAGATCGAAAAGAAGCTGAGGAACAACGTTAAGTCGCCAGATTCGAGGGCTGTCGACCTTGATGGCACGAAGAGGTTCGAGGGCTGATCGCGCGGATGATAAATATCGAACGTCAGATCGATGGAAATCAACGGCTGAGGATGATCGAAGGCTCACACGTTAAGTGTGACTTCCGCTTATAAATACCAGATATTATGGTTCAAGTAGACATTTTCTCGAGCATGTAACTTCTTGAAGAGTGAGAATCACCCCGAGGTGTAAACACGAGTTGTAGAAGACATAGAGATCTGTAGCTTTCTTGTTGGTGATTAATTCAAAGAGTGATCGGTTGATCCGTGGATGTAGGCTGAAGTTCAACCGAAATACGTTAAATTATGTTTTCTGTGGGCGTTTCTATTGATGTTTTCGATCCGACAAAAAAATACGTCGTCTGGGGGCTTTACCAGGACTAACTAATAAAAGGCCTAAGACCGGAAGTGATCTTAGAAACTAATCGCGTTCTGGGAAAAATCTCAATATCGTATTCGCCTAGAAGAAAAACAAAAATTGCGTTTTCGTTATGGTCTTACAGAACGACAATTGCTTAAATACGTCCGTATCGCCGGAAAAGCCAAGGGATCAACAGGTCAAGTTTTACTACAATTACTTGAAATGCGTTTGGATAACATCATTTTTCGATTAGGTATGGGCCTATGGCTTCGACTATTCCCGCAGCTCGCCAATTAGTTAACCGTAGACATATTTTAGTCAATGGGCGTATAGTAGATATACCAAGTTATCGCTGCAAACCCAGAGATATTATTACCGCCAAGGATGAACAAAAATCCAGAACTCTGATTCAAAATTCTCTCAAATCATCCCCTCATGAGGAAGTGCCAAACCATTTGACCATTCACCCATTCCAATATAAAGGACTAGTCAATCAAATAATAGATAGTAAATCGGTTGGTTTGAAAATAAATGAATTGCTAGTCGTAGAATATTATTCTCGTCAGACTTAAACCTAAACTCAAATAAAATAGTCACATAGCAAGAGTTCGGTCAATACCCCTTTAATCAAATTAACCTAAGGTTACGTAAGAAAAATACTGAGTTGATCTCAATTTTATCCTGAGCTCGCGATTGATCAAATCGATCCACGAGGTTTACATACACCGAAAACATGTCCAAAAATCGAGTCCAAAGGCAGCCCACGATCAACATCGATAATAGCTTCAAATGTTCAATACATGTATACCTTTCGTAGATGATTTCACCCATTATGTATAGAAAACGTTCAAAAAAGGATACACATAAGAGAAACTTGTTTATATACAAACCCGATATTGACGAACTCACACATATTACAACAAACGAAGATGTACAGGAAAAAAAAACAAATGAAATATCCCAAAGGAAACTGATGGAAAATAAGTAGCACATCATATATATAATATCAAACTGATGGAAAATAAGTAGCACATCATATATATAATATCGCTACACAACATACAATGAAAAAAGACAGAAAGCGCCACGTGTCAAGCCTACATAAAACCCACCGCCACGAGTCCAAAAGCTAGGGCCATCCCACCGCCGAGAGAAGCCTTCGAACCACCGTTGGTGCCGTTTAAGGGGTTCTGATCCGCTGCGGCGGCGCCGCCGGGCGAGGGTGCGAGTGTGGGTGTTGGAGCCACGTGGCTCGACGGAGATGTGCGCCGGCGTGGGCCTGGGCTGGTATAGGTGCGGCGGAAGGTGAAATCCCAGGCGCGCGTGACGGTGGTAGAGCGGCCGAGGCGGCGGCGGTGATTAGGGCTAATAATACGAAGAGACTTTTGAGAGAGGAATTTGTTGTAGAAGCTGCCATTGCTTTTTTTTTGTTGATGAGGGAAATATTAAAGCGGCGGGTTTACATATGAAAGAGAATTTCATTTTAGGTCGGTGGGGAAACAAAAACTCATTTCGTATGTGACGGATCATTATATTTCATAAATTAATTAGGGATATAAAACCTAAAATGGTCCCCGATGTTTACCCTATGAACCAATTTAGTTCCGATGTTTCGTGAACCAACTTAGTCCCCGATGTTATCGAAAATGAACCAAATTGGTCCCTCCGTCAATTGTCCGTCAATTTAGACGGAGATTGCATTTGCGACGGCTTTAGCGACGGACTTTCCGTGCTAATTGAAAATTTAAAAAAATAATAAATTAAATATTAAAACTGAGGAAAAATGAAAAAAAAAGGAAAAAATTCAAAAAATAGAGTAAAAAACTAAAAAAAGAGAGAATATTACCAAAAATTAAATAAAAAATAAAAATAGTAAAAAATAGAAAATAATAAAAGTAAAATAAAAACTAAATTTAAAATAAAAAATGATAAATTAAACATTAAAAATGAGAAAAATACTAAAAAAGGAATAAAAATTCAAAAAATAGAGAAAATTCAAAAAGAAAATTAAAAAAAAGAGACAATATTACCAAAAACTAAATAAAAAATAAATAATAATAAAAAATAAAAATTAATAAAAGTAAAATAAAAACTAAATTTAAAATAGAAAATGATAAATTAAACCTTAAAAATGAGAAACAAATCCAAAAAGGAAAAACAATTCAGAAAAAAGAGTAAAAATTCAAAATATGAGAATGTTACTGATAAACTAAAAAATAAATAATAAAAAAATAACAAAATAATAATAAAAATAAATAATGATAAATTTACGTATTTTATTTTTTATATTTTAAATCATAAATTAATTATTATCATCTTTTTATTATTATTTATTTTTTAATTTATTAGTTTTTCTGAATTTTTATTCCATTTTTTGAATTTTGTTTCCTTTTTTTGGATTTTTTCCTCATTTTAATGTTTAATTTATCATTTCCTCTTTAAATTTAGTTTTTACTTTACTTTTATTATTTTCTGATTTTTATTATTATTTATTTTATTAGTTTTTGGTAATATTCTCTTCTTTTTTGAATTTGTTACTCTATTTTTGAATTTTTGTTCCTTTTTTGTATTTTTTCCTCATTTTTAATGTTTAATTTATCATTTTCTATTTTAAATTTAGTTTTATATTTACTTTTATTATTTTTATTTTTATTATTATTTATTTTTATTTAATTTTTCGTACTATTCTCTCTTTTTTTTTGAATTTTTTACTGTATTTTTTGAATTGTTGTCCTTTTTTGCATTTTTCCTCATTTTTAATATTTTTAATTTATTATTTTTTTAAATTTTCAGTTAGCGACGGCCGTCGCAAATGCAATCTTCGTTTGATGGACGAATTGACGGAGGAACCAATTTGGTTTCATTTTCGATAACATCGGGGACTAAATTGGTTCATAGGGTAAACATCGGGGACCATTTTAGGTTTTATCCCAATTCAATTATATCGCAAGGTTTCCCTATAGCGGAGGGAATTGCTTGTATAAAATCAAACAAATATTATAGTCGCTGAATGAAAGAAAGAAAACTCAAGACATCTAATTCCAACATCACAAATCACGGCACTTGAATTATTTAATATTTACTTATTGAGAAATGACCACAAAATAAAGTAGTACTCCCTCCTATTTTTTTTAGTATCGTTTAAGGTTTTTGCACTCATATTAAGAAATAGAATAAAATGTCTAATATACCCCTAATTAATTGCTTAAGACTATTTAATATATTCTATTTAATAATATTTAAAAGGGTAAAACTGGAAATATGATAAATATTTGTCTTGAAATCTGTAAAACGACAACTAATTAGAAACATAATTAAAGAGCTAAAACGACATGTAAATAAAATCGGAGGGAGTAACATATATGAATATTTTTTATTTTAAAAAGATACTAATGTTTATTTTAAAATAAGTAAACTGGTTAAATAACCAAAGGTTGAGACTATGTAGATAAAGAAAATCAACATACAAATTTCACATAGGCAAATAGAAACAGAATCTATTAAATTATCCACGCATGAAGTTTTCACGTGTAGTTATTAATAGTTGGAGATATTTGCTTTTTCAACCACCTTCATACTTGACTCAAATATCCATCTTTAATCTTTACTTAAATATCCATCATTGTTCTAAATAGCATACCATAGTTATTTTATTATTTAGAGCATCTCCAACAGATAAATCCAATCGCAAACTCAAACTCATTCTCAAACGCAAAATGCAGTAACTATTCTCCAACAGATAAACCCATTTTCAAATTCAAAGGATTATTTTTGAAATATTATTTCTAGACCAACTTTTACAATTTTTCAATACTGCCTGGATAGTTTACAACTTCAAAAAAAAATTAATAATATTAAACTATTTTATTACAGCCTTTATCCAAAATTTAATTTTCTCAATCTTTTTCAAAAGTTTTGTATAAATTGTTTTTAAATACATCATATTAATATATTTAGAAATATGATATAAACCATAATTAAAGTATTAAGGTATCTTGGTGTAGTTTAACGAAGGAATTAGCCTTCCATTAAGGCTAAGTGAGATCGTACAAGGAACTTCAACTTTTATTTCTTGAAATATTTTACAATAGAGAGGGAATTACAAAGGGAATTACTTAAGGCCATTTTTATAGACAAAGGAAACATAGTGTACATCAATACTTCGTCGAGAAATTTCTTCGACTCTTGTTATTGCTTGATGAGCCGGATCCACCATCTTAAATTTCTGGCCGTTTCTTTTTAAAAGATGAATAATAATTTGTACTTTATTAAAGTAACTAACTTTACCTCGAAAGTCTTCGTAATTATCCTCCCTTTGAAAAGTGGACAAAGTGGGGAATTATTTCTTATTACCTTTTCTTGGACTTTCTTTGTAATCGCATCCTTGAGGAGATCGATTGCATCATACACCATAATATTGTCCGGATCTTCCGGTTCTTGTCCTTTCTCCACCAAGGCAAAATTCATCATCTTTTGACGAAGTCTCCATTGAGAAATCTACCGAAGCTTCAATACCAAGATTTTTGTGGATGTCTTTTTCATTAGGTCAAAATAAGCCTGAACAATTTCTTCAGTCTTCATATTGCCTTTTTGAATATCCATCCTTCTTGAAATTATTTCAAAAGGACTCGGAGGTTCCCTTTGTTGATGATTATTAATCATCTCTTTATATTGAGAAATTATTCCTTCGATTTATCGATGGCCTGCTGACTTTCATATTCGCCAGTAGCAGTTTTTCGTATCATTTTCTTCCAAAGTTTTATATAAAAATTTCTAAGACACGGAATTTTTTGTTGGGTATAACCCATTCTGGAGTCCATCTCCAAATCCAATGGATACTAAATTCAGTATAAAAATGTAAAGAATGCATTCCTTCAATACATTCATGTTTATGCTCCGCTTCAATAAGATTAGGAGAGATTTTTACCCATTCTTGATATAATCCAAAAAAAGGTTCTTTAAGAATTTCGATGGAAGCTCAGAAGCCACCATTGATAAAACCAATTAGGAATTTCGAACTTGTAAAGATCCGCACAAATTTAATCCACCAAGATTTTTATTGTCATTCTGGTATAAAAATACTTTGTAAAAAGCATCAATGTAATCGTAGTAATTAAATTTAACTAGAGTTTTTAACTTAGGATGGAAATATTCCCTATCCTGTAATGGGTGAATAGCCCATTTTCGAGGCGAAATAATTTGCTTGAAAATAATTTTACTAAATATTCCCACAGTAAAATGTCAAGGTCACATTTCCCATGGACTTAAGAATATTTTCATAGTTATCACGATTTTTATAAAACCAGCATATGATGTTTTATCAAAATACCTTGACATTATAGTTAAGGTTCATCAGACCATTTTAAATCTTTCAAGTAATATATTACCTCAGTATGAGAAATTTTCCCACAGTCAACGTCGTCATCTTCTTCCGCAGTTATTTTAGCATAAGAAGTACCTTCATTTGATAAAGACCGTCAAACTACACCTTAACTTCTTAATACCCCCACCATGGCTCTGATACCATACGGAGAGGAGTATGATATTCCTCAAGGCTTAGACAAATTGAATCGTTGGACAATTCCCAGGATAGATTATAAAATAATCTATGAATTAGGAACTTTCGAGAAACTAGGATTGAAACAGGTAATAAAAACTACTGAAGAAACAATTTCTTTGAATAATGAAGAAACGGTTATTAGACTTCTAAGCAATAGAGACTTAGAAAAATATAGATTTATTCACAAGTTTATTAATATTGGGTTACAGGTAGCCTTTAAGCCTTTGACTTTAGAAGGTTTACCTGAGAGCTTCGTAGCAGCTCTTAGAGATGGTAGAAATCTCGACTGGAAACAATCCCTTATAGGAATAATACAGCCTAGGCTTGCTCATGGCCCAGTTTATTTATGTCTACCCAAATCTCCAATTATCTTTGACTGATGTCAATATATTGGATGCTCTGACATTAAATGTCAAAACTCACGATATAATTATACTCCGGGATCGGAGGTAATGTTATCTGTTATAGGATTTATTATAAACCTTATATACGCTTAATCCTCAGTGTAAAATCGTTGATAAACCCATCAACGAAACTGTTCTATAGAAACTAATTTTAGTAGATCTAATATTACAACTCGAAGATCTATAAAATGGGAACAAATACAATTTCCACAAACTGGATAATCGAGAGAGCTATGCTCCTCAACCCAAAATTAAAACTAATCCTACTCGAATAACACAAACAACCGATGGAACTGTTCAAATTCAATTCGAACAAAACCAAAGATCTATCAAAACTCCTAAATCTAGAATACCCAAGTTCTTCTCATTATCATATATCCCCATTAGTACTGTCAATTTGGGGGGCGGGCCGGGCTGGCCCGCCGCCCGCCATCTGGCGGGTCTAAAAAACTGGGGACCGCCCCACCCCGCGGCGGGCCGCGGGCTGGCCCGCCCGCCTAGTAATTTTTTTTTCTTTCTATTTTATATTTTAATTTAAAATATTAATTTACTAATAATTTTTAATTAATTATGATATTTATTAATAAATTATGAATAAATATAATATTCATTATAATATATATTTATTTAATAAATTATATATATTTACAATAATGGCGGGCCAGCCCGCGGGCTAGCCCGCCCCGCCCCTCCAAGCCCGCGGCCCGCGCGGGCTGGCCCGCCTGAAAAAGCTCAGCCCAACCCGCCACTTTAGCGGGCGCGGGGCGGGCGGGCCGGCCCGCGGGCCGTTGGCCACTTTGACAGCTCTAATCACCATGTGATTATTTGATAAAGTAGAAGAATTGAGAATTAATTCTGATAATATAGTTCACGGTGTTTTAAAAATCAAGACGAGGAAATAACCTAGTCAGAAATGGATTTTCATGTTTAGTGGATATAAAACTCAGATTGATTTTAGTCCGGGTTCAACGGGGATAAGAAAATTTAATTTACCCAAATGGGAACTTTTCCGAAAATGGTTTTTTCGAAGTTTTAATAAAGAAGATAAAATTACCTTTCAAGACGAATTTTATAATGATTTGTCAAAACGAAATGAAATGTTACCTTTATTCCTTGGTTTTGGAAAAATATTTTTAAAAATATGGTATCTATTCTTGAAAAAAATTATAAGCATTCAACAGGGAAAAATCTAAGTTCAATTTACCCTCCTCAAACTAGTTTCCAAATAGAAAAAGAAAATGAAATTAGATATTTTAATGCTTTTCAAAAATTATTTGAAAACGATACACTTACTGTGACTATAAGCCATATTAATTGTCTTTTAAAACAACAAAATTATCCAAATATGTATGTTATTGTTTTAGAAGAACAAATCTCTTTATTAAAGAAAAATATTGAAGATATTACATCTTCAGTAAAAGATATTAAAAATCATCTTTTAAAAGATAAAATTGAACTTGGAACAGTTAATAAAGTTTCTCCGAGTGTTCAGCCTCCTCCTGAAAATTTACTTGAAACTTAAGAATCTTAAGATTAATACTTTAAGTGAAGAGTTTGAAGATAGACTTGAAAATTCTGATAATATTCAGAATATTCAGAACACATTACTCAAGCAAACAAAATATGCTAGTGGGCCAATTGAAAGCAAATACTATTACCCTAGGCCAACTCCTCAAGATCTATTGTTCGAAGAACAAGAATTTACACTCAATAATTCTTATAGTGGTAGAAGTATATACGAGTGGAATTTAGACAGTTATACCGAGAGACTACTTTTTAATATGATTCATAGAATGTTAATGTATAGCACAATTTGCAAAGCTAATCATAATGTGATAGAGTTGTTGCTAAAATGATCGTTGCTGGCTTTACTGGCCAGTTAAAAGGTTGGTGGGATATTATTTAACCCCACGAGAACAAGAAGATATTATCAAACTATGAAAGAAGAAAACGACGAAACCGTTGAAAACGCTGTTACATTATGCTAAATATCATTGAACATTTTACAGGCCGTTGGTCTGATAATTCTGAAAATATTATAACTCTTCTCCAAAATTTTAGGTGTAAAACTCTTACATCTTTTAAATGGTAAAAGGATACTTTCCTTAGTCGAGTCATGGAGCTCCCTGAGTCAAATGGTACTCACTGGAAATCTAAATTTATAGATGGCCTATCTTTACTCTTTGCAGAAAGAGTAAGGAATAACCTTAGGAAAGGAGAATCAAGTATTGATTATAACTCCTATAACTACGGTAAACTTATAGGAACTTGTATACAAGAAGGTTTAGCCTTATGCAATGAAATAAAATTAAATAAGCAAGTCAAGAGACATTCTCTAGACGAAAAGAAACAATTAGGAGAATTCTGTGGCCAATTTGGTATGGAAAATCCTTCTACGAGTAAAACTCGTAAAGAACATAAAACTAAAAAATATTCTTCTAAACAATATGAAAAGAAAAAATATCGAAGATCTAAAAGAAGAGACCAAAATTCTCAAAAGATAATAAAATTATCAATACAAAAATAAATTTCCTCCTATTGTTTGCCGAAAATGCGGTAAAATTGGTCATAAAGCAAGTACCTGATGGACCAAAAAGACAATTAATAATTTAGAAATTGATAATGAATTTAAAAGAAACATTATCAAAAATCCTCTTAGAATATGATAGTGAATCAGAATCTTCATCAAACGATGAAAATAATAATATCATCGAAGAAACCTCGTCATCTGATCTGATAAATGCCAAAATTGTCAAATAGGACAACCCTGCTCTAAGAATATAGATAGTTCAGAATCTGAATTAATAATTTATATCAATTATATCACAATTTCAAGAAATAATGTTCTTGACAATAATCTTCTCGAAAGATTAAAAGAAACAGATGACTCAGATTTAAAAATCTGATTATTAAAAGAATCATTCAAAAAGAGGAAGAAATTCTAAAGAAGTTATTCATAAATCTGAACCTTATAGGATGTCCGAAGTAATGAAATTACTTCACAATAAAAATAAATTTAATAAAAACGAATATCCCACTAATATTAAAGATTTAACATCAGAAATTTCAAATTTAAAAATTGAGATTAAAAATATAAAATGAAGTCATATAGACTTAGAAAGAAGATTTTCTAATTAGATAAGGAAAAGAAATTGTTGAAGAATTTACTAACGAAGAATTTGCTAATATTTCAGAAAATATTGAAAATGATAATTATCTTTCAACTTTGGAAGTAATCACTTCTCAAAATTGGTTAGTAAAAATATCATTACTAATTGACGAAAATTTTCAAAGAATCTGATTGCATTAATTGATAGTGGAGCAGGTTTAAATTGTATTTAGGAAGGAACAATTCCTACCCAATATTTCCCTAAAACAACTCATTCTCTTAGCTCTGCAAGCGGAGAAAAGTTGCAAATTAATTATAAAATTCCTAAGCCTTTATTTGTTAAAATAAGGTCTATATTCCTACGTCATTCTGCTTGTCAAGAATATTACGAACCAAGTAATTCTTGGTACTCCATTCCTTAGGAAAATATTTCCTATCAAAAATATTGATGAATATGGATTTAAAGGAAGCTTCGAAAACAAAGAGGTGTACTTTGAATTTATTACCGAACCTTTTTCTAGGATTCTTAATGAAATTAAGGATTCTATTCTTATTAAAGCAAAAGAAAATCAGGTGAATTTCCTTAAGCAACTTGTGATTGAGGATAAACTCCAAAATCCTAAGTTACAAGAAAAAATTAAATTTTACATAATGAATTTACGTTGCAAATATGTAACGATCTTCCTAATAATTTTTGGAATAGAAAACAGCATATAGTTTCTTTACCCTATGAAGATGATTTTAGTGAGAAAATATTTCCACTAAAGCTCGTCCTTGTCAAACGAATTCTGAATTATTAGAATTCTGTAAGAAAGAACTAGCTTCTCTTTTACAGAAAGGTTTAATAAAACCTTCGAAATCACATTGGTCGTGCACTGCTTTTTATGTTAATAATCATGCTGAAAAGGAAAGGGGAGCAACCAGGATAGTTATTATAAACCATTAAATAAGGTTTTGAAATGGATTAGGTATCCTATCCTAATAAAAAGGATCTTTTAGATCGACTATTCAATGCTATTGTATTTTCAAAATCTGTTTTAAAATCAGGGTTTGGACTGAATAAAGTTTGATGCTATTGTATTTTCAAAATCCTAATAAAGTTACGCATTTACCAAGTTGATGCTTGCTAACCCTAATTGGCAGAAATAATAGAGACTGATGCGTCTGATTTAGGTTTTGGAGGAATCTTAAACAAGTTCTCCAGAAGATAGAAAAGAATACTTAGTTAGATTCCATTCAGGAAAATGGAATAATGCTTAGAACAATTATGCTACTATAGTTAGAGAAGTACTTGCTATTGTTAAGTGCATTCTTAAATTCCAAGATGATTTATATAATAAGAAGTTTTAATAAAAACTGATTGTCAAGTTGTGAAATTTATGTTTCAGAAAGATTTTAAACATGACGTCTCTAAACAAATGTTTGCGAGATGGCAAGCTCATTTAGCCCCATTTTGACTTTGAAATAATTTACAAGAAGGGAAGTGATAATAGCCTTCCTGACTATCTAACACGTAAATATCTTTCATGAATTTTGCAGATATATATCCCAATATGGGCGAAATTTCCCCTCTTATAGAGGCGAGGGTGGAAAAAATGTTATTGCTCAAATGGGCAATAAAAAGCTAGTTAAAGAAAATCTCTCAGCTTCCTCAAATAATACTTTGAGTGGCGAAGAATACAAAGAATTCCTTGAATTCAAAAAGCAAAAAGCTAAGTCTTCTAATGAAGGTACTTCTTACTCTAAAATAATTGCGGAAGAAGATGATAGAAAATTTCTCATACTGAGGTAATTATATTACCTGAATTCAAAGATTTAAAATGGTCTGATGAACATTGGACTATAATGTCAAGGTATTCTGATAAAAATCGTAATAACTATAAAAATATCCTTAAGTCCACATGAACATGTGACCTTGAAGATTTAAATGCAGGAAATTCCCAAAATGCTTTGAAAAAAGGTTATACCTTTAATAAAATTATTTTCAAGCAAATTATTTCGCCTGAAAAATGGGCTATTCGCCCATTAAAGGATAGGGAATATTTCCATCCTGAGTTAAAAAAATCTAGTTAATTTAATTACTACGATTATATTGATGCTTTTTTATAAAGTTTTTTATACCAGAATGATAATAAAAAACATTCTTGGTGGATTAAAATTTGTGCGGATGTTTATAAATCCGAAATTCTTAATTGGTTTTATCAATGGTGGCTTTCTTATGGAGCTTCCATCGAAATTCTTAAAGAACCCGTTTTTGGATTATATCAAGAATGGGTAAAAATCTCTCCTAATCTTATTGAAACGGAGCATAAACATGAATGTATTGAAGGAATGCATTCTTTACATTTTTATACTGAATTTAGTATCCCTTGGATTTGGAGATTGACTCCAGAAGTGGGTTATACCCAACAAAATTCCGTGTCTTAGATGAAATTTTTATATAAAATTTTGGAAGAAAATGATACGAAAAAACTGCTACTGGCGAATACGATAGTCAGCAGACCAGCGATTCGAAGGAAAAATTTCTCAATATAAAGAGATGATTAATAATCATCAACAAATGGAACCTCCGAGTCCTTTTGAAATAATTTCAAGAAGGATGAATATTCAAAAAGGCAAAATAAAGACTGAAGAAATTGTTAAGGCTTATTTTGACCTAATGAAAAAAGACATACACAAGAATCTTGGTATTGAAGCTTCAGTGAATTTCTCAATGGAGACTTCGTCAAAAGATGACGAATTTTGCCTTGGTGGAGAAGGACAAGAACCGGAAGATCCGGACAATATTATGGTGGATGATGCAATCGATCTCCTCAAGGATGCGATTACAAAGAAAGTCCAAGAAAAGGATAATAAGAAATAATTCCCCACTTTGTCCACTTTTCAAAGTGAGGATAATTACAAAGACTTACGAGGTAAAGTTGGTTACTTTAATAAAGCAACGACAAATTACTATTCATCTTTTGAAAAGAAATGGCCAGAAATTTAAGATGGTGGATCCAGCTCATCAAGCAATAACAAGAGTCGAAGAAATTTCTCGACGAAGTATTGATGTACACTATGTTTTCTTGTCTATAAAAATGTCCTTAAGCCATTTGCTATGTACGCATTTTTTACGCACTCTCTTTCTCTCTAGCTTTCCCTTTGTAATTCCCTCTCTATCGTAAAATATTTCAAGAAATAAAAGTTGAAGTTCCTTGTACGATTCCTTTTACAAGTAAGTTTTTTATTTTGTTTTTAAACATTTTAATTCTGTCTCACTTAGCCTTAATGGAAGGCTAAATCCTTCGTTGAACTACACCAAGATGCCTTAATACTTTAATCATGTTTATATCATATTTCTATATATATATATATATATATTAATATGATGTATTTAAAAAATTATAAAAAACTTTTGAACGACTGAGAAAATTAAATTTTGGATAAAGGTTGTAATAAAATTTGAATTTAATTTATTCTGTGTTGGCTCTTAGCATGCCCATGTTGCCGAAAGAATGGCGTTTGAGGGCGATGGCTGTTACCGATTGAATAAATTAAATGAAACTTTTATTATGTAAAAATCATTGTATTCGATGATTTAATTCTATCAATCACAAAACCAATTTTTATTTTGTTTTGTGATGTTTGGTATATCGATTGAACCACCTTTGAACGAGATTCGGAGAGGATCTTCACAAAAATAAAAAGTTTTCAAAAATAAAAAGGTGATGTTAAGGTATGCGGCTATTTCCAACCTATTGAACCACGGATAATGGTATGGCGTAGTTATACCTATTACTCCAGTTATCAAACTGTAAACAGTTTGATCCCGTTCGGACCCAAGGTAGTTCAGCCGATATACCATATCATACCAAATCCGGAATCTCGTTCAAATGTGGTTCAGTCGATATACCAAACATCACAAAACAAAATAAAAATTTGGTTTTGTGATTGATAGAATTAAATCGTCGACTACAATGATCTTTTACATAATAAATTTTTATTATTGATAAAAAAATATTGTTTGGTAAATTTTATAATTCCAAAAAAAAATTCTAATTACTTTTTTTATATATTTTAATTATTTTTATTTTTACAAGGATACTTTAATTATTTAAACAAATAAAAGGAAGTTAAATGAATTACTAAATATATAACGCAAATATGCGTTCAAACGCATCTATGAGTTTAGTGGATGAGAGAGAAAGTGTCAAACTCATTTTTTGAGATTGATTTTTGGATTCGGTTGGAGTGATTTTATGATTTTTTTTTTTTTGGGTTTTGCATTGATTGGAGATGGTATTATGATATAAACTCACTTAGCTCCCACTAGAACAATCAATACAAAAATATTAAATTGGAAACTTAAGTTCATTGAATAATATGAATATTAATTGGCATTCCCTAGGTCGTTTCTTATGGTAAAAGACAGCATCCTCTAACTAGAAAAAAAAGGTGAAACTTCACTTAAATCCCTATTTGGCAAACTATATATCACATAACTCCCTGTCAGAGAAAAATATCACTTAACTCCCCGTTTCACTTGTACCAGTTTCTTGAGTCACATTGTACCTTTCTATGTTTGTATTGTGTACCACAGTACGTTGATATAGTGTACCTAAATGTGTTGTATGGTGTACCTGTGGCGGATCGGGCACCAATCTGTGAAAAATTAGGTACACTTAACAACACATTTAGGTACATTATAGCAACATACTGTGATACACAATACAAACATCGAAAGATACAGCGTGACTTCAAAATGTAGTACGAACAGCGAAACGAGGAGTTAAGTGATATTTTTCTCTGACTGGGGAGTTAAGTGATAGAAAGTTTGCAAATTGGGATTTAAGTGAAGGTGTCCCAAAAATATATATATATATATATATATATATATATATATAATAATGAAAAAAAACAAATCAGATGTTGACTGGTCATAATTTCTCATACAAGACACTGTTACTAGGGATGTCAACGGGGCGGGGCGGGGCCGGGGATTAGGTCCCCATCCCCGTCCCCGCGAACTTAGCGGGGAAAAATTCGTCCCCATCCCCGTCCCCGTCGGGTCCCCGTCCCCACGTTTTTTTTTTAAAAAAAAATTATATTTTCATTATAAGATAAATTAGAAATATTATTTATACTATATTTTAGATAATATTTATATTATAATAAAAAAAATGAGTTAAAAAATATTATTTTAAACTATAATAATATAAACTATGTATAAAAAATATTATTTAGATATTAATTTAAGATATAAAATATATTTTTAAATAATATTACTGGCGGCGACGGGGCGGGGACTACGATCCCCGTCCCCGCCCCGTCCCCGCCTACAGGGACAAAATTTTCCCCATTCCCGCCTCGCGGGGATTAAAATTCGGGGATTCCCAGCCCCGTTCGGGGCGGATCCCCGCCCATTGACATGCCTAACTGTTACGCTTAGCAAAAACAGCCAATAAAACAATAATCATTCCACAAATTGCATTATATTTCATAAAAAAAAAATACTAATAATGGTAGAAGTAGACATACATAGCGACGAAGAATTCCATTCATTTTATCCTTTCTCTCTTTGTACTTCAAAAGTCTAAGATGAGAAAAAAAAAAAAAGAAGAAAAGAATTGATATGATACGGAAACAATACTATGCATATAATCCTTTTCTAATTTCTCTTACCGAAAACAATCCTTCTTTTCCTTGCTTTTGCATCTCTGTAGAAATAGAATCTCTATTTCTTAAGCCAACCCTTCAACTCCAATGACAAACTATAAACTGCGTAGTTCCCTTTTTTTCAAAAAAAGAATTGGAAAAACTATGTAATTCCATATATTATATCTCATGCCCTTTAAAGTTGCCTAACACGATCTGAGCCATGACTATGCGATAACCTTTCATTGCCATATGTAATATTTGTAGTCCCACCTATTGTAATGAAATACTGAATCATTTGAAGACAATTCAACACTTTCTCCTGCAAAAAAAAAACAATGAAAACTACAGAACCAAAAACACAGATAAGCTCGTAAAGAAGTGTTAATACCTTCTCTACTATAACAAAGCTAGATAGAGCCTTATCAATGTCTATTGCTGCTTCCTTCATCTCTCCATATACATGTATTGCCACAGCTGCAGCTATCTCGGAAGGCTTAAATTCCAAGAAATCTATCCCTGCTTACCCATTTTCCACTCCAAAGAATATCTTAAAATAAGATTTATAATCTCATATGATTAAATAGTCCCTCCTAATTATTACCTCTGATTGTGCTTTTGATGATATGAACTGATCTTGAAAGCAAAGGGCCCGTTAAAGATTCATCGCAGATGTTTAACTTTCCCAGGAAATAGTCTATGAGGCTGAGTGGCGTATAAGGTCTGATATTCCAATTCAAGGTGCTGAGAACCAAAATCGCCGCTCTTAGAATGGTTTTGCCTGCGAATACGCGCTTTGATACGACTTCCTCCTTATATTATTATTACCATCAAATCCATCAACAAATACTTTGCAAAAATCCCATGAAAAAAGTTGCATTTTTTGGTATGTGGTTTTTCACCTGTAGTTCTGAGGTGGAAGGTACGTCAACTTCTTCGACTTTAGCTGCCAATGATAGGCAAGTAACAGCTGCTAATTGAATTGCCCATTCTTTGCCTGCCTATGTAATGTAATGATTCGAAGATCATATGAATCGTATGAAGATTTTGGTTCGAAATCTTGGTAATGATATTACCGGCAAGTTGTAGACGGATAGAAAGCGATCGAGGTAATTTACGGCCAAACACAAGCATGAATCTCCAAGATTGAAGTGCACACAAGCCTGCCAATGGAATAATTGAAGAAAATATGATTCTTGAAAAGAATTGTTGGTTGAAATGAATCGAAGAAATTGGGATTTCATCAGGAAAAGAAAAAGGCAACCTTGACCATCAATGGGATGAGAATTCATTAATGGCTGATAATGAACAAATTAAAGAATCTCAAAAAGACTCAACGAGAAAGGAAAAAAAACAGAAGCTAAGTTTCTGAAAATCTTGAATCTTGAAGAAGCAGAAAACTGAAAAATGAACTCTTCATTGATCATATCCCAAGACAGCAACAAGAAAAGAAAGATGTTGCAGAAATTTAAATTAACCTTCGTCATCCAATTAAGAGCTTGCGTTCTCAATCCCATATCCAACTCTCCACTCCATAATATCGTCAAATAATTGTCTGCAACTATATGAAATCTTTCCCTCTCAATCATCCATCCAATGCATTCGTCGCTCAACGGTGGAACATAATCCGACGATTGCTCTGTATTGATCGTTCATGGCCAAGAACAGAGCTATCCTCGTCAATAACCTTACCAAAACCGCCATTGTCATCAAAGTATAAGCTTTCGATGCTCTCATCGCAGAGTAAGCTGGCGTCATCGTCATCCATCGAGAAATAAAAACGAATGAGAATCTTTTTATTAAAAAAAAAAGAGCCCTCAAATCAATGGTTTTTTTTTTTTTGTTTATCGTGAATGCTTATGGGTTTTCATCCTCTTTGTTTCAAGTACTAAGATTTCGATTATATTTCTCCCTCCTCACTCATCTATCTATAAAAGCACGAAGGTTGTGTTTGTAAGTTAGTAAGCTTTGAAAGAGTGAGAGTTTACGTATAGAGAGACTGACAGAGCGTTGAAGACCTTTATCTATGTTGCGATACTTGTCCTTTGTCTGTCTTTGGGTAAAAAGTAAAGGTAGGGTGAAGGGGGTGTGAATTTCGAAGAGAAAAACAAGAAAATATTAATTGCAGAGGCATCGAAATGGAAAATTCGTACGAAATCTTCATAATTATATGAATCTTTGTTTGATATATCCTTTTTTTTTTAGATGGATTGATGCATTTAAATGATTATTTGAATATCCGTCAACGGAGCTTAGATTGGAAAAGAAGTGACTCTGACCGTATAAATTCTTTGAATTCTTCACGTATACGAAAGATGTTACAAGCAGAATGAGAAATATCAGCGAATATGATATTCAGAGTACGAATTCTTATCTCGAGCATTAATGTAGTAGGTAGTAATAAAATGACAGATAGCATCTAAGAAAACTAATGGGGTTTGTAGTAATTGAATTCAAATACATTAGCAGATAGTAATAATAATTATCAGATGCCATTTTATTGGGATGTATTAGTTACATGACAAGATAATGGGAACATGCATGCTTGTCTTGTCCCCTTTCTTGGATTTAACCCATTTATTTTTTATTTGTCATCGCGAGAGAGAGAGACAAATTCAATCGAAATATGTACACATTTTTAATCGAAATATCTATTCTACTACCTCCCATTTTAATTAGATACGTTTTACATCTCTAACTTTGTTTCTAATACAGGTTTCATACAAATATTTACTATATTTCTATTTACCATTTTTATGTGATTTTCAATATTCATAGATGGTGGGCATTCCATTAATTAAATAGCGGGAAACAATTATTAGGGTATATGAAACATTGCATTCTATTCTTAATATCTGTGAAAAATCCTTAAACGACCTCTATTATAATCAGATGGAGTATTATATTAAGAGAATCTCCAGTGGATACTTCAGTTTTTGTATAAAACAGAAAAATAGACTCTACATTTAACACAAATATTGTGTTGATGAGCAGAGATACTCTAGATCTAGAGTACACACAATTTTTCAACACAGAAATAGAGTTGCATTGTCTATTTTATTTATATTTTAACTAATAACAAAGAGCAATCTATACATAAATCCCCCTACTCCAAACTATACATCAACTTACTCCCCCTCTTCCAATCAATTATCACCAAACTCCCTCTTTCAAACTTCTATATCACATAGCTACTTAATGGACAAATACACCCCTGTAAAACATAAATATTCCAAAATAACCTAGTGAATTCATTACAGAGAGAAACGACGATGAACAAATGCAGACAATGAAAAGCATAAGAACGAAAACGAGTACAGAGAAGTCGGCCGATTCTCAGCTTCACCTCCACAACGAGTAGCGAACCGAGAGATTAGGACTTCGCACCTTTATTCGACTTGCCATCATCTCAACGGTATACTAGCCGCTTGACACCTTCATTTTTCGACTTTAATTTTTCGTCTTTGTGGCATATTGGTTAATATAGAGATTACGGCTTTCATAGTTGCATTTCTTGAAAGATTAATGTCGAGCTATGTTTAATTTGTGATTACGGCTCGAATTTGGGGTTTATGGCAAATTAGGGTTTAATTATTTCATTTTTCGAAGTGGGAACTTGGTATCATTCAAATTAGGGTTTGTTAGCTTCTAAATTCCCTGCTCGATGTAAAGGTACTGCATTTTTACTGTCTTGGTACGAATCTTGGTTGTTTTGGATACCATAATTGAATTGGTGCTTGTATATGTTTTTTTGTACCGTATTACATAGTTAATTGGTACCGTAAAGACGATTTTACCTACGAGATTCGCTGAAGCACAATCACATGAAATGGGCGAGAAGATCATTTGTAAGTTTGAATTTTATTAAATTAAACGCTTTATCATGTTCTTAGCTTGTTATATTGTTACAGGCTCGTTTTCTGTCGACCTATTGGACTTGGAGTGGGACTATAAGCCCAAGTCAATCATGTCAGAGTCTGAGTCCACGAGGGAGCAGAGTCCAGATGGCGTGGATTGCGGCGTACATTCTGCAATGTTCATGGATCGATACATCGTTGGACCGGTGGCTCGAGGAGGTATCTTAACGAAGTTCACGTCGAATGTATCGTGGGTTCATGGCTGCATGATACTTACGGACGATCTTAGTTGCATGCTCCACTTGTTTGAGTGATATTTATTTGTGTTGGCCGACCGATATGCTGTTGATCCTCATAGTTTTGTGACTTGTTTATGTTTCTGTTTCAGGTATATTTGTAATACCTGAACAAACGGATATGTAGTACCAACGGTTTCTTTACTGTAGTATCATACGTAGGTCATTTGTAGTATCTTTTACGTACCATGCGAGCGGTTTCAAAATACGCCGAATCTAATTTGTGGTACCAACTAAAGACTTTTGTAGAACCTATATGTGGACAGTTGCGGTATCATATTATATGCTTTGTAGTACCATAATAAGGTTATTTGTAGTATCTTTTTTTTACGTACTGTGCACGGAGTCGAAATACGCTGATTCTAATTTGTGGTACCAATATAAAGACATTTTTTAGTACTTACATGTGGACAGTTGCAGTACCATGTTATATGTTTCTGTAGTACTATAATTAGGTTGTTTGTAGTACCTTTTACGTACCGTGAAGAGCGCCTGGAAATACGCAGACTCTAATGTGTGGTACCAAAAACGTTTGTAGTACCTACATGTGGACATGTGCAGTACCATAGTATATGCTTTTGTAGTACCAAAATTGGATTGTTTGTAGTATCTTTTACGTGCCGTGCTAGCGGCTTCGAAATACGCACTCTAATTTGTGGTACCCATATAAAGACATTTGTAGTACATATATGTGGATAGTTGCAGTACCAAACTATGGTAACATAGTCAAGGACAAGAAATAACTCGGACGCCGTCGAAGAAATTACTCAAATTTGTAGGACTAATATACATATATTTGTAGTTTCCAACATCTAGATGTTCGTAGTACCATACCCTACCATAGTGTAGTACCATATGTATGTTTCTTGTAGTATCTTTTCCGTACCTCGTTTCTAGCAATCGAAATTCCTAGCCAAATTTGTAGTACCAATGTACAGATGTTTGTTGTTCCAATATATAGATGTTCGTAGTACCATACCCACCATAGCGTAGTACCATACGTATGTTACTTGTAGTATCTTTTTCATACCACGTTTCTAACTATCGAAATTCCTACCCCAAATTTGTAGTACCAATATAACATAGATTTGTAGTTCCAATATATAGATGTTTGCGGTACCATAACATAAGCTAGTGTAGTACCACGAGTAGGTTACTTGTAGTATCTTTTCCGTACCACGTTTTTTAATTATCGAAAACGCGTAGATTATTGTGCAAATAAGGCATGTGAACTTCCAAATTACGGTACATAATAAAATTAAACACACGGTAACACTTAGACACTAACTTTCAATTCATTAAAAATCATGACTATGCAGTAAGATGTTCTTACTAGTATCATAATAAGTAGAACGAAAGTTGGGGTTTCAACGTAATAATACTTAATTCTAAAATTAACTACCAATATTGATACCAGATCATCAGTAAAGTATTTATAACTATGGTAACATAATTAAGGACCAAAAATAACTCGGACGGCGTCGAAAAATTCCTACCCAAATTTGTAGTACCAATATACATATGTTTGTAGTTCCAATATATAGATGTTCGTAGTACCATACCCCACCATAGCGTAGTACCATACGTATGTTACTTGTAGTATCTTTTTCGTACCACGTTTCTAACAATCGAAATTCCTACCCCAAATTTGTAGTACCAATACACATATATTTGTAGTTCCATTATATAGATGTTTGCGGTACCATAACATAAGCTAGTGTAGTGCAACGAGTAGGTTACTTGTAGTATATTTTCCGTACCACGTTTTTAATTATCGAAAACGCGTAGATTATCGTGCAAATAAGGCATGTGAACTTCCAAATTACGGTACATAATAAAATTAAACACACGGTAACACGAAATATAGACACTAACTGTCAATCGATGAAAACCATAACTATGCAGTAAGATGTTCTTACTAGTGTCATAAATAAGTAGAACGAAAGTTGGGGTTTCAACATAATAATACATCATTCTAAATATTAACCATCAATATTGATACCAGATCATCAAGAAAGTATTTATAACTATGGTAACATAATCAAGGACAAAAAATAACTCGGACGGCGTCGAAAAAGTCCTATCCAAATTTGTAATACCAATATACATATGTTTGTAGTTTCAATATATAGATGTTCGTAGTACCATACCCCACCATAGCGCCATAGTGTAGTACCATACGTATGTTACTTGTAGTATCTTTTTCGTACCATGTTTCTATCAATTGAAATTCCTACCCAAAATTGTAGTACCAATATACATATATTTGTAGTTTCAATATACAAATGTTTGCGGTACCATAACATAAGCTAGTGTAGTACCACGAGTAGGTTACTTGTAGTATCTTTTCCGTACCAAGTTTCTAGCAATCGAAATTCCTAGCCAAATTTGTAGTACCAATATACATAAGATTGTAGTTCCAATATATAAATGTTCGAAGTACCATACCTTACGATAGTGTAGTACCACACGTATGTTACTTGTAGTATCTTTTTCATACCACGGTTCTAGCAATCAAAATTCCTACCCAACATTGTAGTACCAATATACATATGTTTGTCGTTCCAATATATAGATGTTCGTGGTACCGTACCCTACCATAGTGTAGTACCATTTGTATGTTACTTGTAGTATCTTTTTTCGTACCACGTTTCTAGCAATCGAAATTCCTACCCAAATTTGTAGTACCAATATAAATATATTTGTAGTTCCAATATATAGATGTTCGTAGTATCATAACCTACCATAGTGTAGTATCATACGTATGTTACTTGTGGTATCTTTTTTCGTACCACGTTTCTAGCAATCGAAATTCCTACCCAAATTTGTACTACCAATATGTGTATGTTTGTAGTTCTAATATATAGATATTCGTAGTAGCACACCCTATCATAGTGTAGTACCATACATATGTTACTTGTAGTATCTTTTTCGTACCACGTTTCTAGCAATCGAAATTCCTGTCCAAATTAGTAGTACCAATGTACATATGTTTGTAGTTCCGATATATAGATGTCAATAGTACCATACCCTACGATACTGT